>CM059972.1:61170184-61475816 GCA_030490835.1 Annona cherimola
TCAAAAATCCAAAAATTACTTTAATCCATGATGTCCAAACTATTCAGCTAGCACGTCCTTTGCGGTCCATTTTTCCAGCAATTTTTTATTTTTTAATAATTCCCATTTAAGGGTAAAACATATACTTAATTTTTATTTAATTCATGTATTAATTTTGTGTTAAAAAAATTTAACAAAATGGTAGCAAACCAGCATTTTTCTGCACGTCACTTGCCCCATAAGCTGTCCACGTTTTCCACTTTCATGGCAGCTGCATTTTATAATTTTTATGGCTGGAAAATTTACATGATTGAATGCATATCTTGGTGTCCCTACATGTCAGCAATATAAATATATATTTTAAAAATAAAAAATCAAAAATATGCATCAAGAGCAGCCCATGAACATCCCCTCTTGCCACCTTGCCTATGCTTAGGTTGTTTGCTTTATAGCTTCATCATGATAAAAATTTAATGGCTGAATAATTCTTGTATTTTTACATTTTATATAAATACATAAAATACTCTAGAAATGGGCTGCATTTGACACCTCAACTCCCATTAAAACTGTGCAATTATGCATTGTACTCTAACATTAATTGTTGGATACTTCTGAGGTGCATTAGTCAACCATGCTCACCTTTTTCAATGAAAGTATTTTCTTAATATTTTATAATTAATATAATCCATCCAAAATAAATATCTCATAATTTCATTCAACCGTTTCAAATTTCATCTCAATCCAATTTTCCTAGCTCCCGTTATAGCCGTTTGAAGTTAACGGTTGAAATTGAAATATAATCAATAAATCATTATACTCATTTCATCAAGAATTTTCATAAATAATTAATTCCATAATATCAAGTCCAACATCATTAATTTTCATTTCAAATTTCACTTGAATCCGCCTTACAGGCGTTGAGTTATGAATTTTCTAGCGTTTTTTCCACTTAACATGACGATTATCACATAAATGCTCATAATTCATATTAAATCATGGAAAATGATTATCCATGATGTATTTGCATATTTAAATCAACAATGATTTACTCTAATCTCATTGTCTTATTTTAGCTCAAAATGCTTAATCACATCATTATTGCTAATCCTTAACTCTAATTGCAATAATTAGCAAAATCACATAAATCATTCATAATTCAATAATTCACATATAAATATCATACACATGATTAATACATACATATGGGTTCTACATTGGTTAGGGTTTCACACGTTGAGCTAGGAAGGCATTGATGTCCTTCGGTCAGCTTCTAAGATACTATCCTCATCCCCTACTAGAGCTGATGCAGGGTTAGGAACTACTGCTTGTCCTGGTCTTCCTCCTCCTGACTATGCTAGCTGAGTTCTTTTCCACAATTCTTGTATTATATTGGTTGTTAGGGTTGCCCATTCCTGAGTAGCTTGTTGCATGGCTGCTTTTACGGCCGCAGCCACTCCTTCCCTTATCTGTCTTGCTTGACTCAAGTTAGCCTCACTCCCCGTATTTAAATCGGGACTTATATTTTCTGACTGTTGAAAGGTCCTGAGATTTTGCTCACTTGATCCTAAACTTTTCGACCTCTTACTCGATTCCCCTTCTTCATGCTGACTTACAGGTTCGTCCGCCACCTTGCCTTTCCCTTATTCATTATAGCTCGTGCTCTAGTAGTTGGCATACTGTTTTTTTTCACACATGAAATAACATTAGCAATTATTAGGCAATTTATAATAGCCTCATGGTTAATTTATACATATAAGGAGTCATATTCAAAACATACACACACATACTGGTTTATATTATATATCAAACATTTTTACAGTCACAGCCATACATAAACTAAAACATACAGAAAGTCATTTCACATATATACATACACAACTATACAGAATAAAAGAAAACCCACTCTCCTTATTATTTATCTGTGCCTATTTGCGTAACCCCTTGGTTCCTTTATATACCTCCTACGGCTAGGGGGCACTTGCGTAGGTTCCTCAGTAATAATACTAGTGTCAAACCTTGCTCGGGGGTCTGGGTTCTCATCTTCCTCTTCCTCTTCCTCTTCCTCCTCCTCACTCTCACTTTCGATGGTCCCTTCCATAGGGTCATCGTCATCATTTTCTCTTTCCTTCCCCCTTCAGGTTCTTCTTCACGATCTACGGCTCGTAGTATACATTCACCGGGTAGTTTATCAGGAGCCTGCTCCATCACGTCCTCCCCTCGGGCATGGGCCTCCTCTCGGAGTCTACGGTGCTTCCTTTCCTCCCTATCTAATTGTTCCCACTTGATTCCATAGCGGAACTGCACAAATCCTCCTGCAAAGCGGTACCAAGGTCCCTCATCTGGTGGAACCGGAGCGGAGATCCTATCCCAATATTCCTGTAGCTCCTCAACATTGATCTCCTCAGTAACCAAGGGTGGGTATGGTTGAGGCCGTGGGGTATACTATGGTGAGGAAGCTCTACCAAAAGATCTTCCATAATTGGATCTCGCCTGGAGAACATAAGGGTGGGAATTGGTAGTCTCCTCTCTCCTGATGTGTAGAAAAGGGTGTGAATGGAAAAATTCTTCTGGTATGGGAGGCCTAAACCCTAGGTTCTGCTGGGAAGCCCACCATAGGCTTATGTTGTCTTCTACCTTTTGCCTCTCCTGGGCCTCCTCCATCTCCCTCAACGTCTCGGGGTCTAGAACTGCCTTGCCTTTATTAGCCATCTACATTTTAAATATAGCAATCAAAACAAAACATCCAAGTTCATAAATACATGAGACAACACATGTTTTATAATAAATGAAATTTTATCATTTTCTTTTTTCACGCCTATTTACCAATCCTTGCTCTGATACCATGCTCTGTGGCGCCCCCCGACCGGGGCGCTGGAGAGCCTTACTCCGAGATCACTTTCTGATTGGTAAATGTGAACAGGATTGTTGCCCTGGTCACGCAGCGGGATTTTTTTTATATTCATACATAATACTCATAACCTGTGAAAGGATGAGATAACCAAACCATTTCTATTTGATTCCACATGTGCTAATTAGAACTTGTCTTTTTTTTGTACATTCATGACACATTCATCAGTTATTTAATTACAATAGAGGTTTCCTAGTTAGTCACGGCTGCCTCTACAAAATTCATCATTCCGTAGATTTAAACAGGAAAGGCAGTAACTTATGTAACCCTGTACTTCACTTCGGTGTCTGTCTCGTACCTGTCTATAAATTTTGAAAAACATCACATGAGTACTAATACTCAGTAAGAAAATCCTTTCATTTTGCAAATAAAACATTTTCCATTTCCTTTCTATGCATTTCATAAATATAAAAATGCAATGCATTCAAGCATATATGACATTTCTCACGATGGAATGCTAGCCAGGCGTCCATCACTTGATCCTACTCCCATTTCGGGGAGGGCGCCGCTGGCCTCAGCCTGTATTAGCGACTTGGTCAAGCTAGAGGAGGACAACTGGTCCAATTACACCTCTCTCATAACCTAATTCTCTGCACCATGTACATTCATTCTTATGTTGGCATGCCACTTCATGTATAAATAATTTTGCACAAATAATTTGCAAATAATTTTCAATAAATAGAAGTATTCTTTGTAATTCAAAGATTATAGGAATGGTCATCCTTAACAAGATTTTAAAATATCTAAATCAAACTATTTATAACACATTTGCAATACAAGAAGAAAACTAACAATTTTCAAAAGATAACTTGCTTACCTGTAAAATTAGCTTGTACCTTCCACCTTTTCTTTTCTTTTCCTATACACATAAAAAGGACCATTTTTTCTTATAATATCTCATTTAAAATTTCTGGAACTTATTATTAAATTCCAAAACAGCCCTTCTCTTTTCACTATGTTCCATCTTCTTATTTATCTATTAATTACATATATATATATAATATCATTAATTTGCTATCCCTAATCCTTTATTACACTCTTTCCTAACATATATATTAATTTGGATCACTTTCACTTAGTTTTCATATTTATTTTTGATTATTTCTCAAACTGTCCTCATTTGCTGAAATCAGGCGTATTGATTTCTTCAAATTTTTATTTGTAATCAAATAAATGTATTTAATTTTGAAATTTCTATCATACATCTATAATTACATTAATTAACCCTCATAAAAATTTCATCAATAAATATTAACATTATATATTTATTTTGACATTTTCACTATGCTGGACAGTGTTGTGCAATCAGAAGTAGTCTTAATCACGTTAATTTTAAACCATATTTATGTTATCCAAAAATCATATTTTATTTTTTTCGAGTGATAATCATGATATATTATACCTCATATCAAAGTTACATATTAAAAATACATCTACAAAAATTATTAAAAATTATTTACTACAGCTGATCCTGTCACCCATTTCACCTGTTTAAGTTAATTTTCTCGGATTTTTAATTTTCAACCTGCATAATATTTTAAGCTAAAAATTTGGTCGTTCCTTAATGATAATATAATGAGCTTGTAAAAAAAATTTCATGGCAAAAATACTTCTTTTATCATTTCGTTCATATTTTTTGTTTCTAATATGACATACCTTCCGGGTTTGAAATAACAATTAGGATTAACCTACTGCTTCATTATTTACAAATCATGTTTTAAACATGATTATAAGGAAATAAAAATCTGCTTTAACATTACTTATATCCAGCATTTTCCAGCCATATATTAAACATGATTTTAACATAAAGTAAAATTTTTTTTAGGCGTTAATTTAATGATGAAAGCAGCTGGAGGAAATTCTCATCTTATGTGATTTGTCAAATCATCAATTAACGGTAGAATTAAAGTATTAAATCATACTGAAATATCAAATTTTGCTGAATGATATCTGAATGGTTTTTATTCAGCAAATTAAAAAAATAAAAATCAGTCTTATAATTTCTGAACTTAATTACATGAAATCAGAACTGAATAACTGATGTAAAAAAAAAACTGTTTGGATGCTATATATACGTCTATAATCATATGCCTATAAATTTAACGGTATCCAAAATCGTGAAAAACCTTTTTGCTAAAGCATGCATCCAGAATTTTATTAATGATCAACAGGCTAAGAAAATCAGATGGTGGTTTACAAATTCGTTCCAGGCATAATCAAAATCTGAAGTATGCTAAATACATAATAAAAATAAATAAAACCTGATGCTACTGCTGCTGTCTACTCCTCTTAATCGACCAGCAAATGTCATCTGAACCCCCCCCCCCCCCCCCCCCCAATTTATACTATGTGATTAACAATGTGACCATGGTTAACCTCTTGATTAACCCAAGTCCACCGTTCAAAGTGTTGATGAAATTTTTTATTTTATTTTATTGCAGTGCATGTAACGGTCCACGTATTTGCATCATCCATTTCTTGCTGCCAGCGTTTCATCTGTGTTGCCAGCGTGATTTGCCAAGCATATGTTTTTTTAAACGGTTGATTTTAACATTAATAAATTAATTCATAACTGTCTATATACACACCCATATATTATGAAAAATTTTCTTATTAATATATATACAATTGCTCACAAAATGCACCTTTCGAAATTTTGAAAAAAAAAAAATTTTTTTTCATAAATTAATTCATATTTGGTCATAAAATCTCTTTTTAAAATTTTGGAAATATGTTTTCTAAAATTTCATTCCTTCATTAAATTGGGTATATTAAAATAGGCTTACCCATAAAATTTCATTTTAAAAAATTTGTAGACTTGTTTGTTTCAAAATTTAATCCATTCTGTAAGGTATATTAAAATAGGCTTGCTCCAAAATATCAAGGTACATGCATGTGACGTAAGTTTATGCCTTTGGCACGCTTTCTGATGCACTCAAGTTAGGTAATTTAGTCAACTACTTTTCATAATCTGATCCATCTATATTAGAGAGCACATAATTTAGTACTTTTTATTAAATTCTCCCTGTCCATCCGAGTTATATATGCTTAGATTTAATGAAAACAATGAGAATGAATATAAGCCTTTAGTAAAGACCCCTAATTGGCCAAAATTTTCTATTTATTTTTATTTTTCTATAAAGTCCGTGAATTTCAACAATCTCACTTTTGACGGGTTAAAAGTTTTGGACGGGTTTTACGGCTTAAAAAAACGTCAACTATCAATTTTAGATTAATACGGATAATGCATTAACTGCATTCGTCAGTTGTACGGGCGGTCAAATAACGCCCTTCGGCCGCCGAATCACCTGCTGCTGCGCTGCAAACGCGGTCCTTCGGTCGCGGGATGACTGATTGAGTTGACGGGTTTTTCGTAAAAACCCTCGCATGATTAGTAATACGCAAAATGGTGAGTTTTGCTCGTTATCAAACAGTCCCTTAGTATAATTCAGAATTTTGAAATTTCTTCCCGAAATATTTGTAAAAATTCATTTTCATAACTAATCTTTGTGGAATCATAAATTACCCCTCTAGTTTTCTTATAAATCTCAAATTTAACTTTTGTAAAATGAAATCCTCTTCTTATCTCTACTCTAGTCAATTTTACCAATCAATTCTTTATTCTAAATTTACAGTTTAATCTCATTTTTTTCTAAAATTAAAATTTGATCTTTTTGTAAACACACGCATTTTTCTATAACCTTACTGAAATAACATATACACTGTACGAAATTTCAAATAACACGGGTTTCACATCATGTCAACAAAAACAATAATACATAGTCAAAATATATTTTTTTTAAGAAGTATAATCATATATAGTATATTTCTAGAAGAAAATTTAATATTGAAAATAGAACAAAAAAAAATTAATAAACACAAAAGTAAATAATAAATATAAAAATAAACATAAATAAAAATTATGTATGTTACTTATAATATAATTGTAGCACGATGAACATGTATTTAAATATAAATATAAATAATATAAAATACATAAATATGAAGAAATATTGTTTAAGTATTATATATATAATATATTTTATAATGAATATAAAAGAAAAATTCTGACTTTCTCTTTCTCAAATTTCAAGGTGTGTTTGTTTGGACACATAAAATATCAATAAAAACTTTTTAATCTAAAACTTTTCAATCTCCATAACTACCTTCTTTTTAAATTCTTGTTCATATTTTCCTATACAAACAACTCCATTTTTCAATCATTTCCATACAACTACTCATATAATTAACTTATCTATTTTAACTTGATTCTCTTTACACCTCATCATTACCACTATCATATCATCTCATTTTTTATCAACTTGATAACCTTGACCATCAAAACCTTTCATCAAAATTTTTTTATCTCCAACCAAACACACCCTCATTTAACTTGAACTTAACTCTGTCTATCACATTTATAAATAAAGTTCCTCGAATTTAGGTTCTTTGGGCTCGAGTTTAAAAAAAAAAATGCTAGGTCCAATAATGTTGGAAATAGAGCTCAGTGGGCCAAGTTTAAGCCCAACCCAGCCAATTTGCACATCTAAAAAACAAATCGTAAGTTGTGACAACATGGAGCATGAGAGGTATTTTTGGCAAACCATGTGAGTATGAAAGGATTATTAAAAAATTATGAGTATATTAAAAATTAAGGACATTTTGAGTATAAAAAGAATTTCCCATTTATCTTATGTTAAATTTATTTCTACTCATTGTCTTACCATTATTATCACTTTTCTTTTGGCTATGAACACTATTACCATTGTTATCTTTGGCCAAATTTTTTCATGTAGGTGGACGATTGTTAGCATCTAGGGGTGTTAACGGATCGGGTTGAACGGGTTGGAGCCTAATCCTAATCCTAACCCATTTAATATATCTCAACCCTAATCCGTTTATTAACCCATTTAAAAAACTTCAACCCTAACCCATTTACAACCCATTTAATAAACGGGTTAACGGGTTGTTAACGGGTTGTGTTTATTACTAATTTTCATGCTAAAAATCTTCAATAAAGTCTGTAAATTCAAATAAATTAAATAATTTAAGCTAACATACATGAATTTAATTTATTTTGGCTTGAAACATCAGCGCCAATCTCAAGTCATCTCTTTAATGTCAATTCTTGTTATAAATATTATATATATATTATATTAAATGAGTTATACGGGTTGGACGGGTTAAATAAACGGGTTGGACGGGTTGACGGGTTGCGAAGCCTCAACCCTAATCCGTTTATTTAATTAAATAGTTAAACGGGTTGGCGGATCATAACCCATTTATTTAAAAATTCCGACCCAAACCCATTTCTTAACGGGTTGAACGAACGGGTTAACGGGTTGACCATGACCATTAACACCCCTATTAGCATCTGTGAAGAACTTGAGGTTGAATGTTATACATGTAGAACCATAGCAGGACGCTAAAAAAGAACGGCGTTAAACAAAAATAACTAGTTTAGATTTAGAAAAAAAGTGGAGTTGCGTCGTTATTTCCATGCATATTGTGTCGAATCATTGCCCCATAATTATTTTACATATAGCTGCTAACAAATAAACAGCCAATTACAATTTCCAGTTTTAGCTAATCAGTAGAATAATTTCATAACTGGCTACATGATAAATGGTGGGAAGAAGCTACTAAACTTCATCAAATAAAGAAGAACATGCAAAATATCACTAAAAAACATCAAACAAAAGGAATGGAAAAGGCCAATTTATTACAAGTTTTTCCCAGCGACAGGAGTTTCAATTTCCACCTACATATCCACATTGAAGTTCCCAAAACCAGTTCATCATGCGTCAACCTATGGCAGTCTTTGAAGTTTGTTCTAACCAGCACTAGCAAAACTTTCTATTCAAACCTGCACTAACATTGAAATTCCCAAAACCAGCTCATCATGCACCAATCCATATGACAGCCTTAGTAGAAGTTTGTTCCAACAGGCACTAGCGAAACTTTCGATTCAAACCTGCACTAGCAGAACCTTCAATTCATGGCAGCCTTACAACTCCGCCCCTGGACCAACCGTAGGGGCAAACCGATTGATTTTATCAAGAGACTGATCTTCAAATGTGAGAGAAGACACAAGGGGAGCATGGCAGTCCATAGCACTCGTTGGCTATAGAAGCAACTGCTTTCTTTCTGTCCCTGCGTTAAAAAAATTAGGGCCTTCTGCTGATATAAATTAGCAGGATGTGTTCTAGCTCCCAATCTTTTGAAATCTTAACCAATTCATCCCACAAAACTATTCGTCACACATATGTACTGACTATAATTGCTTTGATCACCTAATGTTACTGATTATAGCATTGGCAAAAGCTTACTGTGATATAAGGCCAATATCAATGAAGCCTGCCACTATTGAAATGAACAAAGCAGGGTACCACATCATTTGCCATAATTACAGCTCAATGACTAGATTAGCAACATGAAGGATAGATTATGCATTAAGAAGTGCATCAATTGGTTGCCTTTAGTTGATCAAGGACGTGTTAAGCCATAAAATAATGTCATATCAAAATAAAAATTCCAACACATGCAAACTTAACTAGTACATGAGACATTCAAGCCAAGTTTTGCATCCAAACAAGACATAAGAGACAAACCAAGGAAGTTGGGAAAGGTTTAGATCATGAGTGACCACATACAAACAGCCACAAAAATGCAAACGAAGGTAGCTTATTCCATGGGAAATATCCTTGATACATTGCATGAAAAAAATGAAGACACAAACAGAAAGCTAAGAAGGCTAGAATACATGTGCTGGCATGATATATATGCCATTATGTGTTCCACCCAATACAAATTGAATTTAATAAATAAGAGGTTCTCTTTTCAAAAAAAAAAAAAAAGTTTCTATAATTAGCATCAACTCACAGAAAAACGAATGATTGTAAAGCAAATGTAATTGGAATAAAATCAACAACAACATGCAGTTGAAAGGGCATTGCACAGAGGAAATGTCCCTCAACTAATCACCTGTTTATCACATCAGCACTTCATTATCGCTGCACTTATAAGCCAAACTTTTTTTTTTTTCTTTTTTTGGATCAAGCACTGCATCATACCAAGATTCTATCTAAAACATGGAGCATCGAGTCAGATACTGCCATTAGGTTCAGTCTTCATAGAACTTGTGTTAGGCGCTAACATGAGAAGCAGAAATACAGACATCCAACCAAATAAAAGACTTAGCAAATTTCCATCCTTTTGGTGTTTGTGTAGATGGACAAAATAAGCAATATAGGGTGTGTTTGTTTGGGAAAAAAAACTGTCAACCAAAACTTTTCATTCTAAAACTTTTCACTCTCGTAACTAGTCTATTTTTTAATTATTTTTTTACATTTTTCTATACAAACTACCCTACTTTTCAATCATTTCTAAACAACTACCCATATAACTAACCTATCTATTTTAACTTTATTCTCTTTACTCCTCATCATTATCCTTATTATATCATATCATTTTCTATCAATTTGACAACTTCTACCCCAAAAACTTTTTATCAAAAGTTTTACCTCTAACCAAACACACACCCTTAGAAAATTGTATGCAGGCATACTAACATATCTAACATTTCTCAATATCAATTTCTATCATCATTATCGTAAACCATTTCCCACCTAAGTGGAGTAAGCAACATGGAATCTGTCATGCCATTCTTGCCGATCGATAATTAAATTTTCAGTAATCCTTAATTTTTTCGCATCTTATTTAATTACTTTCATCGATATTTTTTTAAGTCTTCCTCTCATTTTCTTACTGTCTTCTATTTTAATAAACTCTTCTCTCCTAAATGGTGTCATTTCAAGCCTCTATTTAACATGACCAAATCACTATAGTCTGTTTTCTTTCATTTTATCAGTTATTAGCCTTACTTTCATATTATCTCGAGCTAATTCACTTCTAATTTTATCTTTGCTTGTTTTACCACTTATCCATCATGGCATTTTCATTTCTGCTAAACTCATTTTATGTATATATAGTTCTTTAACTGTCCAACAGTTTGTCTCATAAAACATAGCTAGTCCAATCGTAGTCTTATAAAATTTTCCTTTCAATTTAGTTAGGACTTGACGATCACATAGAATTCCTGAAGCACTTTATCATTTCTTTCATCCTGCCTAGATCCTATTTATGACATCCTTCTCGATTTCCTCATTCTCTTGAATTATTGATTTTAAATACCGAAAATGATCAATTTGTCAACTACTTGATCTGAAATTTTAATTGGTTCCTCATCTAAATTCTCACTATCAATAAAGTTGTTTTCCACATATTTAGTTTTTATGCAGCTAGTTCTAAAATCATAAGATTTTAGAGCATCTTTTGTTTAATTCCAGGTTTATTCCTTCTCTCATTTCATTTATTAAAACTATATCATCTACAAATAATATAAACTAAGATACTTATTTTTGTAAATGTCTAATAAATTCATTCATAACTAAGATGAAAAGATAAGGACTTAAAGTTGAGCCTTAATGCAAACCTATTATAATTAGAAAAATATTTATATCGTCACTTAGGATCCTTACATTTGTTATAGCCCTCTTATGCATATTTCTAATAACATCAATATATCTGTTGTTAATTCTTTTTTTCTCATCACTTGTCATATTTTTTTTTTAACTAGATCATATGTTTTTTCTAAATCAATAAAAATCGCATGTACGACTTCTTCTCTCTGTACTTCTCAAATAATTGCCTAAGAAAAAAATGTCGTTGGTAGTCGATCTACCCAACATAAAATACTTCTTAATATCAGTTTTGATGAAATTCTTAAATATCAAACACAATTCCAACAGGATTTCATTATAATTTTTTTTTAAAGATTATCACTACCTTTCTTGAAATCCTAAAGAAATTTACAATTACCTAGCTATAATTGGATGAGATAGGGATTAGGGAATTGGGGCTATTGCTCAACAAGATGGGGTTCTGAGGAGTTGCGGGTGTCATCAGATGAGCTAGTGCTCATGGTAGTGGGGTTGTGGCAAGACAAGATGGGGACTCAGGTATTGGGGTTGTAATGAAGGAGACAAATGTGAGGAGAGAGTTGGAGTTATAGGATGAAATGGGTAGGTAGAGTTGTGCGTTAGCAATAGAGAAGAAGCCGATTGTCCAAAAAGACAAGAAGGGTTCACTTGAGCTGAATCTGAATTGTGACTTAGTGAGGCATTGGGTCAAAGATACTGCAACCCATCACAATGCCTAGGGCCTAGAATCGCTGATCAAAGGCCAGGCAAGTAATGATAGCTGCAAAGGACTCAAGGGGGATGGAAGCAAGCAAGAGTTTTCACTCGGTTTTTTTTTTTTTTTTTTTTTTTTTTTTCCTTTTTTCACATTTGCATTGGGTGTGTTTTGCAATTATTCCCCTAATTCATTAGACAGCTGGCCCAATCCAACATTGTTTCTCAACTAGCTATGGGAAGGCTATTTAACAGCCGGTGCATTATATCATTTGCCGATATTTATTTTCCTTCTGCATATTCAAAGCTAAGGTGCTAGATTGCTTTTCAGTTACCATTTTAGGACGTATTGTACTTCACATGATAATGATACCGATATTCAGCACAATTGAATACACTTCTCGGACTCTTGTTTACTTTTAGAAGATTTCAATATATTAGGCAAAGAACACACTGTAAAGATTTGAATCTCCTAATTGTTCTGTTAATTATTTTAAAGCACACATCACTGTTCCTAGTGATGGCACCAGCCACCTATGCCAATAATAAATCCAATACACAAATAGTAACAGGGGACTTACCTCAATTATTCTACTTATGTCACCATCCGTGTGGATATCAATTATTCTACACCTTTCTCTTCCTCCCTTTTTTCTTTCCATGTTTCCCTCCTGTTCTGCAGTTCCCTCTACTCTCTTGATAGGGTACTTCATTAGTATCAGACCTGAAACAACATCAAATACTCAAATAAGAGGTAATAAAGGTAGATATTTTATTGTTCACTGATAAGGCTAATTCTATCCATGATGTTAATGAGTTTTCAAGCTACTCACCCCCTCCTAGATTGAACCTCTAGATACTTCACCACACTGTCAACAGCATGTAGAACCATTTTCTTTATCTGTTTCAGATGGAATGGCTCACAATTACGACAGACTAACCCAAAAGAATAACAAATTTTATGAAACTCTAATAAAATAACAATTAAGATGGGTGCCAATAATAATAACTCACAGGGTGTGCATTACAGTAAATTTAGATCACACCATTACGAAAAAATCTTCAATATATTATTACAGTGAAATTGATAGCAATCAGAATTCGGAGCAGTATTCAGGCTCCACTAATTCAAAAACAAAAAACAAAAAACCAAAAAACCAAAAAACAAAAACAAAGGGTGTGTTTGGTTGAAGGTAAAACTTTTGATAAAAAGTTTTGGGGGTAGAAGTTGTCAAATTGATAGAAAATGATGTGATATAATAGGGGTAATGATGAGGAGTAAAGAGAATAAAGTTAAAATAGATAGGTTAGTTGTATGGGTAGTTGTGTAGAAATGATTGAAAAGTAGGGTAGTTTGTATAGAAAAATGTGAAAAAATAATTAAAAACTAGAGTAGTTATAGAGAGTGAAAAGTTTTGGGTTGAAAAGTTTTAGTTGACATATTTTCGCCCCAAACAAACACACCCAAAATAATACAAAAAAACTGAAAAATTCTTAGATCTGTTGTCAAAGTCATTTTTCATATGATTAGTCGTCAAAACGTTGTAATGTAACAAAAATGTAGGATCAATGCATCACTATGAGGTGATTGTTTTGATAGTATCATGCAGCACATTGGATGATCATTTTGTTAGATATAGACACCTGAACAGACCCATGGTCCTCCCAATCAACAACAAAAAAAATTTTGGGGTACTTAGTCACTGTTAAGTGCTTCTCATTTTCAGCCAATCTAAGTTTTTTAATCGAAAAGTGATCTTAGTCACTGTTAAGTGATTCTCATTTTCAGCCAATCTAAGTTTTTTAATCGAAAAGTGATATTGTTAGCCCAGGCTAAGCAAATGTCTCGCTTAGCCTACCTCGAAAAACTCATGTACAGCACTTTTTTCTTTTTTCTTCAAAAAAATCTCAAAAAAAAATGCACAAAAATCCAAAAATGGTAAAACTTGGTTCATATGTTAAATACACTTGGATAAATGAATGTATGAAAAAAAAGCAAAAAAAAAAAAAAAAAAAAAGTGTTGTAAATGAGTTTTTGGAAGTGGCCTAAGCAAGGCATTTGTTTAGCCCAGGCTAATAGGATCATTCCTCTTTCTAATCAGATAATCTCCAAGGTCACTAAACAAACAAGCAGTACTACATAAGAAGAAGAAGAAGAAGAAAGGGACGTTTCCTAGAAATTTCGAACGAAGGTTTCATTAACTCTATAGGCATAGTTTGTGTTTGAGTGCACATAGGGCATAAAGGCTTATGTGTGCATGTAAGATGGATGAGTTGCATATACCTCAAGTTTGTCTTCATTTGCCTGGTGTTCCTGGGGAAGTTTACGGAACTCCTCAGTCAAGCGGAAGCACTCTTGGATATTTTCAGGTGACACAAAGTCAAGCGCCACCTTTAAGCATGACTGCGTAGAAATCACAAATACCATTAAAAGAAAGTGTCAAACTAAAAGGTTTTCCCCAGTCCACTTATCGCTGTTATTGAACACACCAGGAAAAAAAGATACATATGTTAAAGAAGACGAACAATTGGACCATTGGCATGATTCTAGAATTATCATTTTCAAGAATTAGCAAATAAGAGGCTTCAGGGCAACTGCTGTCAATGGCATCTTTCTGGCCAGTCATTGTCTCTTCAGATATTTCAATGCATTTGCCACTCAATAAGTAAAATGTACATAGTATAATATGGTATAATATCATCTCGTATTAACAGTCATTTACCTTCAGATTTCTAACCTGATGTGGACAACCTGCAGGAATAAAGACTGCCTCTCCAAGTTTTTGCACAAAAGACCAAGGTTCGATCCCTATAAAGACACCCAAACAGTCCAGAACGTAATCAGCCGCGACAAGGACCAAGAGAAATGGACATGAATTAGAAAAGAAACTTTTCTCTTGCCACAAAAATAAAATCCTGTGCATTTTACATGTTCCTTTTGAAGTACCATTAGCTGAAATTGAACCGAACCAATAAGCACCCATGAAGCATGAGTATACAGGTTACACGATCTATAACAATCAGATTCATTTATTCTAGCTATCTTCTGGTATACGTCTTATTTATAAAATAAACAGCAGCATAACGCCATAACCTTTTATTTTTGCTTTATATACAAACTGCATGGATGCATTTGTTTTGTCCCACTTACGTTTGAGACTATTTTACAACTTAAAAGTCACACCATGGCAAAAGTTCTGGGATTTTTGTTTTCTGCAGGGATGAAAAAAATTTCATCTCCAGTCCCCATTTAACACACACACACACAGGTTGTCATTGACAGCAGAACTAACCATATTCCGCCTTAAGCTTCCGTTTATGCTCCATTGTTAGATAGAAAGACTGATCATGAATTGGATGAACCACCTAACAATAAAATATAATGTGTAGATTACCAAATATATAGTAATAATGTAATGCCTCTTTGTCATATTAAATAACACAATACCTGCTCTACTGGAGCACAATGATAGTGTGCATTTTACATGTTCCTTTTGAAGTACCATTAGCTGAAATTGAACCGAACCAATAAGCACCCATGAAGCATGAGTATACAGGTTACACGATCTATAACAATCAGATTCATTTATTCTAGCTATCTTCTGGTATACGTCTTATTTATAAAATAAACAGCAGCATAACGCCATAACCTTTATTTTTGCTTTATATACAAACTGCATGGATGCATTTGTTTTGTCCCACTTACGTTTGAGACTATTTTACAACTTAAAAGTCACACCATGGCAAAAGTTCTGGGATTTTTGTTTTCTGCAGGGATGAAAAAAATTTCATCTCCAGTCCCCATTTAACACACACACACACAGGTTGTCATTGACAGCAGAACTAACCATATTCCGCCTTAAGCTTCCGTTTATGCTCCATTGTTAGATAGAAAGACTGATCATGAATTGGATGAACCACCTAACAATAAAATATAATGTGTAGATTACCAAATATATAGTAATAATGTAATGCCTCTTTGTCATATTAAATAACACAATACCTGCTCTACTGGAGCACAATGATAGTGTCTGAATTCTCTACAATGCTTTCTTAGGTACTCCTCAAGTTTGGGAATGTCTTCTCTTCGGAAAATATCCCACAGAGCCCCATCTAGCATTTCAACAGATGGTAGATTATTGTTTGAAATAGCAGATATCCCATCATTCTTCTTCCCACAAGTATCAGAAACCCTAGGAACATTTCTACAGTTTTCAGTTCCATTTCTCACACCATTGTCAATTCCTCTCTGTTTAGGATCATGCCCCTTATTAGTTTCTGACCTCCTTGAAAATCCAAGAGAACCATCCCCTTCTTTATCAGTTTCTTTACAGGAACTACCTTGGCGCACAGCAAACTCATGCTCCTTATTCTGTAGTTTCTCCTGGTCACCATAGGTTGTAGATTTGGATCTCAACTTGCTGGCTTGCCTTCCTTTTTTTTTCTTCCATTTATCACCAGGATCTAGTTTCATGACTGCAGTCATTTCAGAACTCTCAGGATTATCATCCATTCTACCAGTCTTACATGATTTTTCATCCATATCTTTCATTTCTAATGAAAGATGAAAAACGCCATTTCCTTGTTCTTGCTCTCTGTCTAAAGTCTCACGCATTTCAGAGGCTACTGCTATAATGTGAGACAAGCCATTTTGCCTAACATCTTGCAGACCACTGGGAGCTGCAAGAATTGAATGAGATGAGTCTTCCACTGCATTGCCTTGATGCATAATGAACTCATCATTTGCACGGGCAGCGTGTTGGCTGACAATTGTGTCCGTAATAGTAAGCGACTGAACACTATTAACCTCTAACACACATTTCTTCATAGATGGCACCTCTCTAATTTCATCAGCCACCTGCAAATTAGCCTGGAATTTATCAGATTGACCACTTGTTATTTTAGAGTCATGCATCTCTTTTAGCTCTCCTGTTCTCTGAAGCTGCTGACCTGCATTAACAGTGACAAAATCTTGCTGAACATCCGAGCAGAATTCACCATTTGTTAACTCTTGATCATTAATAGAAATACTCAAATCTTCGCTTACATCATCTTCCATAGTCTTAACTAGCGCAGTCCCACCTTGCTTCTGAAGATTCTGAGTTTTTGAAATAGGCACAGCACTGCCGCTCATACTTTCTTCTTCAGTTTGAGAAATAGAATGAGCAACACAAACATTGTTATCTTTCTCACCCACAATAATGCAATTGAAACTACCTGTCCTTTTATGTTTATCATCAGCATCTTCGTAACTCCAGGTTTTGATGTCTAGATTATGTCCCCCTGAAATATCAAATGCACCAACACCAAAAAGCTCTTCATTTTTTTCAGCTTTCAAATCAGTAGCATATATACCAGCATCATTATCTTCCTGCATTCCACGTGTAGAATCAGAAACATCTGCCCTTCCACAGATATTGTTGTCTGCAATCGGCCTGAATGAATCAGCCGTCAGTACACAATCCTCAGACAAATTTTCCGTACCTGGGATGTTGGCACCACCACCTTTCAGTATCGACACCATAGACTTTTTAGCTTTCTGATCAGAATAAGTTGGAACTGGTTCTTCAGTAATGTCTTCACCACTCTTAATTTGATTTCCATTAGCAAGACCAGCAAAACCATCAGCCACATTGGTCACCCCTCCAGCAACCAGGTTAGCAACATGTTCCTGAATATTCCCCGTTTCCGTAGTAACCACAACATTGGCAGCAACATTGTTCTCTTCAGCAACAGAAAGCGCTTGATCTTTCTGATTCCCAGTCACTACAGGTGGAGCATCAACATCTTCCCTTCCACTGATATGGTTATCTGCAACCTTCCTGACAGCATCAGCTATCAGTACACACTCCTGGAAAGAATTTTCCATGTCCTGGATTTTGGTGCTACCACCTTCCAATATTGACAGGTTAGACTCTTTATCTTTCTGATCTCCTACTGCAGCCTCAGAGAAAGTTAAAAGTGGATCCTCTGTGATGTCTTCACCACTCTCAATTTTATTTCCACTAGCTAGCTCAGCACAAGCATCAGCCAAATTTCTCATTCCTGCAGCAACCATATTACCAACATGTTCTTGAATGATCCCAGTTTTCACAGTAACCATAACCTTGGCAGCATCATTGTCCTCTTCGGCATCAGAAATAACTTGATCTTTCTGATTTCCAGTCAGATCACTGAACAGAAGTGGTTTAATATCTGCAACAAAGGCAACAAACTGGTCTGACTGAAGTAGTTTAGTTTCTGCACCAGAGGCAATGAACTGATCTAATTTAGGTTCTGCACCAGAGGAACAATCAGAGGCAATGACACCATCTCTCCGCACATCATGGGGTTGATCATTGATAGTGGTTTTCTTTGTTAGACCATCAAATTTCTCACGGACATTGACTTCCAAAGCAGGCACATCAACAGATTCATATTTCTGGCATCCAACTGTGGCATTGGATTCCATTTTGATCTCTTTTTCATCAGGAGTGGCATGTCCTTTCCTACCATCCAAATGGCAATCACTTTGTTCACTGGGCTTTGCAAAAATGAAATTAGATGTTCCAGTTGTTAAAGTTGAAGCTAGATACAAAGTTTTTTCACCATCAGTAGAGATTTCATTTTGCCTGGAATTGTCAGGTGGACATAGTGATTTTACTGATGCTTCTTCCATTTCCTTGGCCTGCTTAACAGTTACATTTTCATTTTCATCCTGAAGGAAATGCTGCTGCTTCAACTCTTCTATAGCCAAAACTTGTTCATCACCAATCATGACTTCTGAGATGTGTGTCAAAACATTTACCTGGGTTGCAAGAAAAATGAAAAATATGACGGCATGAACAAAAGGATAAAATCACTATCATACGCACCATTGAGAAACAACGCAAAGAGAACAATTACAACACGGACCAAAACGATAAAATCACTGTCCTGCATACCATTAAGAAACAAAGCAAAGAGACTAATTTGAAAAATTATGCTCAGAGCAATAACAAAAGAGAAGGGACCACCAACAGAATCCTTATACCTTTATCATAGGTTCTCATTCAGTAAGGTTCAGCTTGGTAAGAGGGTTAAAATAAAAAAATAAAAAACTATCCCACTCCTTCCTACACATCCTTTGATATGAGTTGGCATTAGCTACCTGATAACCTTTCTTTTTCTAGTATTACATATATGTTCCAGTCATTTTTTTACATCTTTCAATATAACTACCATGTCCATTTTATCTTTATATTTCTTCCTCTTAACCATTACCCCTACCATGTCGTATAACTCTCACTTTTTCAAAATTTTCTCGTCCCCATTTTCCCACTTTTTTGCCTCTTCACAAAAGGACACTAAATTGCATCTTTAAAGGATCTTTCTGACATTGGAAAATTGATTCTAGTTCATCCAAATATTTAAACAAGGGAGATTAAATATGAATGAGTATTTCATCCTATACAAATTCACTCCATGAAAATAATTTATATATCAATAGAAAAGCTAATGAGCACAAATAACAGAAGTAAAACGACAATACTAAAAGCCTGAATGGCTGAATGCACGTATAAAAGTAAGGATCACTAACACAGCCATTAGTAAGTCTACAACAGTGGCAATTGTTATCTGTCATCATCGACAGGGAATTCTGCCGATTGTAAGCAAAACAATAGATACCAAATCAAGTCTAGATCCATTAGTGGAGCCCTATTAGTGGAGCCCTAACAACAAACATTCAGTAAGGTCCATTTATTGAGCCCTTGATTAGGTTTCACATACCACCCTTAATGAGTCAACCAACCAAGAGATCAAAAAGGCAATTACTCCAATCCCAAGTTCAAGCTACCAAAAACTATAAGAGTAGAATTTAGATTTTAAAATTACTGGAACATACCGCATCAGACACATCACAATGAAGCTTAGTTACAGAATCCCCTCTGCCAAGCTCCTCAGGGAAACCATAAGCAATATACGACTTTGGCCCAAGGTCTGGCTTCAAGCTATTCTTAGGAAGCTTGACAGCAAGATTAAGAAAACCTGAATCTGGGTCTGTATATTCCTCATAAGGCAGTGCACTGATGAATTCACAGCCGTGACGTGGTAAACGTTCCTCAAAGAAGTTAGCAGGAGGCCAGTCTTTTAGTTTAAGCATCCTAGGCCACTTATTATCATGCTCTTGCCCTTCTGTGTAACCTTTGAAGAACTCAAGGATTTTAATCTCAACCTTCAGATTACAAATCAAGTATAAGCATTAGATATAAAGCCTTCCTTTAAAAAAAAAAAAAAAATTAGCATCAAAAATTACAGAAGAGTCAAACATCAAACTTACTAACAGTCAACAAAAAACGAAGGGGGGTTTAAACAATGAAACAGACAATATGCCCAAATAAGAAACTTAAGGAACCATCACACAGCTTCTAATAATAGCATTTCATAATTCTGAGTAAATTTCAGTGCAATCTGAAAATTGTAGAATAACTACAAGCTTTCATAATAGCATTTTTCTGAGCAAATTTCAATCCAATCTAATTATACGGATGTCCTTTAAATAATTTTTAAAAGACATGACAACAATGACAACAACAATAAATACGGAGAACGCAAGATTTTGAATAGATATATTCAGAAGGCTGTATCATTGAAGGCACATCAGAGAAGAAGATTGAAAGGATCAGTGCACTGCACTCCTATAGTCCATTGCGATATTTCCCTTGGTTCTACAACTTATCACTGAAAGAGAAAAAAAAGCTAGAAAAGTAATGAGGAATAAAGAGAATAAAGTTAAAATTAATTAATTAATTATATGGGTAATTATGTAGAAATAATTGAAAATAATATATAAAGAAATAATTAAAAAAATAAGTTATTTGTAGAAAATGAAAAGTTTTATATTAAAAAATTTTGGTTTGAAAAATTTTAGGTGCAGCAAAACACACCTTCTAGATGATTAAACAAAAAAAAGTTTTGAGTATACTAATTATGCAGGATAGAGAGAGAAAGAGAGAATATACATATCAGTCTCACTTCTATGAAACTCTTTTTAATGTAACTCCCTTCATATTTAAAATCTTGATAATTGATGGAAAATCGACTTCATCCGTTGTATTTAGTATCATTCATAGTATCTTGGAAACTCTTTTGTTTATCTAATATCACTATGCTCGGGCCCCATTGAAAATCAAAGTAATAAAATGGTTTAACACTAAAAGTCAATTTTAAAATTTTATTTTCAACATTTAAACTATCTAAAATATCATTTCTATGTGGATAAATAATTCTGTAAAATATTATTAGATTTTAATGCATATATAAATGGATCTAAGAGTTTTTCATAATACGCATGAATATATATATATATATGTATTTCTACAAATGTGACCTACAAACATATTTGATCAAGATGACACTTGGTTTCTCAGATAAACAAACGATGTTAAATACGATGAACGGATTGAATTTTTCATTAAGAATCAAAATCTTAAAAATTAAAGGTGTGTTTGGAAAGTGATAAAATTTTTAGATGAAAAGTATTTGAATTTGAAGGGAATGTTGTGATATGGTACGGGTAATAATGAGGAGTAAAAAGAATAAAGTTAAAATAGATAGGTTAATTGTATAGGTAATTGTCTAAAATGATTAGAAAGTAGGATAGTTGTATAAGAAAGTGTGAAAAATAATTTTAAAAAAAGGTAGTTATGGAAAGTGAAAAGTTTTAGCTTGATATTTTTTTATTGCCAAACACACCCTAAAAGGGTTACATGGCTCCGCTACATAGAAACAAGCCCTATATGTGCGTGCGTGTGTGGAAAATATTCCAATGCATCTAAATGCATCATAACTTACAGTGCATTTAGCTTGAAATGGGCCTATATGATAATAAAATGTACATTTACTCCAACCATTGTACTTAGAATTATTTATTTTATTAGTATACTAATTTACATCCTAATTGAATGTGTGTGGGGCCCATCTGAAAATGGTACCAAAATCAATGTAAAAAATTAATTTAATGTAAATACTAATTTTAAAATTATTTTTTCAATATGTAAATATTTAAGATATAATTTATTCATGAATAAATGATTGTATAAAGTATTAATACATTTAAATGCATGTAGGGCCGATTTTGAGCCAAATGCACCGTAACATATTGTGTACGTAACTACGCCGGAACATAAAGAGAGAGAGAACCTATCCTACGTTGACGGACTACACCATAATTACAGTGTAGCCCGCTACAAAATGAGCCCCACATGTATTAAAATGTAATAATATTTTATACAATAACTTATCTATATAAAAATATATTTTTGATGGTTTAAGGGTACGTTTGGCAATGATTAAAAAGTGTCAAGTTAAAACTTTTCAATCTAAAACTTTTCACTCTTTACAACTATCATATTTTTTAATGTAATAAAAAATAGTTTGATATAAAAAGCAATTTTAAAGTTGTTTTTTAAACATACAAACTATTTAAGATATAATTCATATATGGATAAGAAATTGTATGAAGTATTAATATATTTAAATGCATGTAGTGCCCATTTTGAGTCAAATGCATTGCAAGTTACGGTGCATTTAAATGCACAGTAATATATTTATATATATATATATATATATATATATATATATAAACATGATCCTAAACTCCCAATTCTAGGAAACTCCTTTTTTGTGTAACCACTTCCATATTTAAAACCTTGATGACTAATAGAAAATTCACTTCATATGTTGTATTATATATATAATATCTTGGAAACTCTTTTATTTGTTTAGTTTTATTGCATGCGGGTCTCATCTATAAATGTTCAAAATTAACGTAATAAAATTGTTTAATGTTAAAATATCAATTTTAAAGTAGTTTTTTTTCAACATGTAAACCATCTAAAATATCATTACTAAGTAGATAAATGATTCTATGAAGTATCATTACATTCTAACATATGTATAAACGGATCTAAGCATTTTTTATAATTCACATATGAATATCTATATTTTTCAATAAATGTGGCTCATAAACATACTTGATCAGGATGAAACTTCGTCACCTAGATGAACAAATGATGTCGAAAATAATCAATAGATTGGATTTTCAATCAAGGATTAAAATCTTCAAAGTTGGGGAACAGTTACATGGCTCCGCTTCTACGTAACTGGTTACAAAGAAGTGGAGTACGTACTATACATTTACATAAATCATAACTTATGATGCATTTAGCTCAAAATGGGTCCTACATGCATTTAAATAATTAATACTTTATATAATCATTTATCTATATGTAAATTATATCTAGGATAATTTACATGTTGAAAAAACAACTTTAGAATTGATTTGCATCAAATATTTTATTCCATTGATTTTGTACCATTTTTAGATGAAGCCCATACACATCTAATTTGGATGAAAATTAGTACGTTGATGAAAGAGACAATTCTAATTACAATAGGTAGAGTAGATATACATTTTATGATCATATGGGGACCTATTTTGAGCCAAACGCATTGTAACTTATAGTGTATTATTTATGAGATATGTTCCAGTAGATATGATTATATATAATATATTACACATGCTTAAGTTACAATATTCATTTTCTATTTTTAATTTTATTTATTTTTATTTTTCTTCATAAATATGTTTTCCTAAGTGTATTTAATTCACATACCAAGTTTTGACATTTTACAATACTTTTACATATTTATTTTTAATTTTAAAAAATCACTAATTTTAGGGGCATAACAGTCATTTTTTACCCCCCTTGAAATTTAAAAATCAAAAATATATATGTAAAAGTATTACATAGAAGTGGACCCATGTAACTCCTTCAAAATCTAGATTTTGATCATTAATGGAAAATTCAATCCATTCATTATATTTAACATAATTTGTTCATCTAGCGAACCAAGTTTCATCCCAATCAAGTATGTTTGTGTGCCACATTTGTTAGAAAATGTATATATTCATGTGCAAATTATGAAAAACGCTTAGATCTATTTACACATGTATTAGAATCTAATAATACTTTATAAAATCTTTTATTCGCATAGAAATGATATTTTGGATGGATTAGATGTTGAAAATACTATTTTAAAATTGATATTTTAGCATTTTTCATAATTTACACATGAATATATACATTTTTTAACAAATATGGCCCATAAACATACTTGATTGAGATCATAATCTCTTACATAAACAAATGATGTTAAATACGATGAATGGATTAGATTTTCGATCAAATATCAAAATCTTAGATTTTTGAAAAGATTAAATGGGGGTTACATAGAAGCGGACTCATGCAACCCCCTTCAAAATCTAAGATTTTTTATTTTTGATGAAAAATCCAATCCGTTCATCGTATTTAACATATTACATAAAAGTAGTAAAATCTAAGATTTTGATCTTTGATGAAAAATCTAATTCATTCATCGTATTTAACATCATTTGTTTATCTAAGGGATCAAGTTTCATCCCAATTAAGTATGATTATGGGCCACATTTGTTGGAAAATGCATATATTCATGTGTAAATTATGAAAAATTCTAAAATATCAATTTTAAAGTAGTATTTTCGACATCTAAACCGTCCAAAATATTATTTTTATGTGAATAAATAATTTTACAAATTATTATTACATTATAATACATATGTAAATAGATCTAAGCATTTTTCATAATTTACATATGAATATATACATTTTCTAACAAATGTGACCCATAAACATACTTGATTGGGATGAAACTTGGTCCCCTAGATAAAAAAAAAAAAGATGTTAAATACAATAAATGGATTAGATTTTCCATCAAAGATCAAAATCTTAAATTTTGAATGGGTTAGATGGGTCCGCTTCTTTGTTATCCGGTTACATAGAAGCGGGATCGTGTGTATATATATATAGATAGAAAACATTTCCTGTGCAGTGAAGCTACACCATAATTAACGATACATTTGGCACCACATGTGCTTAAATGTATTAATACTTTATATAATCATTTATTCATATATAAATTTTATAGCAAATGATTTACATGTTGAAAAAATAACTTTAAAGTTGTCATTTAAATCAAACTATTTTATTATGTTGAATTTGTACTATTTTTAAACGAAGTTCATACACATATCCAATCGGGATGAAAATTAGTATGGTAATAAAATACATAATTCTAAATACAATGGGTGGAGTATATTATAAGTTTATGATCACGTGAGACCCATTTTGAGGTAACTGCATCGTAATTGTAGTGAAGCTACACTTGAATATTTCTCATATATATATGTGAAATTTATTCAAGTGCATTCTTACTACACAAAAATTACGGTATAGTCCATGCACTATGGGGCCCATTTGATCAAGAATAAGAAATTTACTCTACCTATTGTATTTAGAATTATTCACTTTACTAGCATACCAATTTTCATTCAAATCCAATGTGTATGCGCCTCATCTTAAAATGGTATAGAATCAACATAATAAAATAATTTAATATAAATATCAAATTTAAAATGATATTTTCAACATCTAAATTATCTAAGTGATATCAAATTGTATAAAGTATTACTACATTTTATTGTATATAGGGCTCATTTTGCAACGGACTATACCGTAATTATGGCGCATTTACATAAACTAGAACGTATCTCATATATACATATAAGAAATATTCCAGTGCATGTAAATACACAGTAACTTACAATGCATTTGGCTCAAAATGAGCTCTATATGATCATAAAATGTACATCTACTTCACCCATTATATTTAAAATTGTTTCTTTTATTAGCATACAAATTTTCATCCAAATTAGATATGAGTATGGGTCTCATCTAAAAAAGGACAAAATCAACGTAATAAAATAATTTGATATAAATAATAATTTTAAAGTTGTTTTTTCAACATGTATATTATCTAAAGATATAATTCATATATGGATAAATGATTGTATAAAGTATTAATACATTTAAATGCGTGTAGGGCCCATTTTGAGGCAAATGCACAGTAACATATCTATATATATGTGGATTTTGATCAAGTGAAAACAGACTGCATCGTAATTATGGTGCAATTCACTGCAAATGGGCCCCTTTTGATCATGAAATCAATATTTATCTTGACTATTATATTTAGAATTATTTATTTTAATAGCATACTAATTTTCATCCAAATCAAAAGTGTATATGGGTCCCATCTTCAAATAGTACAAAATCAATGTAATAAAAATAATTTCACTTAAATATCAATTTTAAAATTGTATTTTCAACATCTAAACTGTTAAAAGGATTTTTTGTTTAGATAAATGATTAAAGAAGCATGATTATATACATCGTAATGCATTTTAAGTTAAAATATAACATTTATTTATTTTTAAAATTAGTTATGTTTTTTTATTTTTTCATAAACATGTTTTCTAAGTGTATTCAATCTACATATAAAGTTTTATAATTTTATAATACTCTTACGTACTTATTTTAAATTTTTTTTTAAATCATCAATTTCAAGGGCATTTAAATCATTTTTCACCCCTTAAAAACCTGATTTTAAAAAATCCAAAATAAAAATTTAAAAGTACTGTAAAACGACAAAACTTTATATATTGATTGAACACACTTATGTAAACATATTTTTGAAGAAAAATCATGAATATATAACTAATTGTAAAAATGAACGAATAATGTATTTTCGCCTAAAATACATCATGATTTATATAATTAGGCTAGATGATTGTATAAAGTATTATTATATTTTAATACATATGGGCTCATTTTGCACTGCATCGGATCAACTCTCTCTCTCTCTCTCTCTCTCTCTCTCTCTCTCTGAGGACCTTTCTTGTGCATTTGCCTGCACTGTAGTTAACGATGCATTTAGCCCAACATGGGCCCGCATGTACTTAAATGTATTAACTTTATACAATTATTTATCTATATATAAATTTTATAGCAAATGGTTTACATGTTGAATAAACAACTTTAAAGTTGTTATTTACATCAAACTATTTTTATCACATTAAATTTGTAACATTTTCAGATGGGGTTCATACACATATTCAATTGTAATGAAAATTGGGATGGTAATAGAATACATAATTCTAAATATAATGAGTTAGTAGATTATAATTTTATGATCATGTGGGTCATTTTGAGATAATTGCACTGTAATTTTGGTGAAATGAAACTACACCTAAATATTTCTCTATGTATATACATATATATACATAAGAACTCATCTAGTGCAGAAGGACTGTATCATAATTACGATGCAGTCCATTGCAAAATAGGCCCTACACATATTACAATATTAAAATACTTCACAGAATCATTCATCCATATAAATAACATACTCTGGATGGTTTAGATCTTGAAAAGACTACTTTAAAATTGAGATTTATGTTAAACTATTGGGTTAATATCAAATACACGTACTACGTTTGACCTTAATTATAAATATACCCACTAAGTTCGAAAATTTTCACATATACCCACTAAGTATGAGTGAAATTTCAAATATACCCATTCCGTCAGGCATAGTTAAAAATTGCCTTTATCCATCATATGAAATGTCCAAAATGCCCCTTATTTTTAATAATAATAGTCATTCAACTGTGATAGAAGTTAAACAATATAATGGAAACACATCTAATGTGAGAGAAAAACTAGACAGAATGAGTTTTAACGGTCTAGATATTGCACAAATCACAATAAATATTAGATTAATAAGATGTATTTTGGGATTTTAAAATTATTAAACGTTTATAACTATAATAATGGGTATATTTGAAATTTCACTCGTACTTACTGAGTATATATGAAAGTTTTTAAACTTAATTGATATATTGTAATTAAAGGCAAATGTAGTGGGTATATTTGAAATTAACCCTAAACTATTTTATTATGTTGATTTTGTACCATTTTAAAATAGGACATTTACACATGTTAGATTTGGATGAAAATTGATATGCTTGTAAAATAAATTTTGATGAAAATTGATATGGTAGTATAAGAAATAACTCTAAATACAATAAGCGGGGCAGATGTTAATTTTAATATATGTAGGGTCCATTCTTGTAGTGGAATGCACCATAATTCTAGTGCAGTCTGTCTGCACTTGACTATTTTGCTATATATATATGTAGGGCTCCACTTTTATGTAACTGAGTTATATAAAAGCAGACCCATGTAACCCCTTCAAAATCTAAGATTTTGATCTTTGATGAAAAATCTAATTTATTCGTTGTATTTAACATCATTTGTTTATCTAGGATATCAAGTTTCATCCTACTTAAGTATGTTTATGAGTCACTTTTGTTAGAAAATGTGTATATTCATATGTAAATTATGAAAAATGCTAAAATATCAATTTTAAAAAAAATATTTTCGGCATCTAAACCACCAAAATATCATTTCAATAGGAATAAATGATTTTATAAAATATTATTACATTCTAATATATGTGTAAATAGATCTAAGCGTTTTCATAATTTATACAAGAATATATATTTTTGAACAAATGTAACCCATAAACGTACTTGATTGGGATGAAACTTGGTCTTCTAAATAAACAAATCATCATCATCATCATAAGCCATTTCCCACCTATGTGGGGTCGGCTGCATGGATTCTGTTACGCCATTCTTGGCGATTTAAGACTAAATTTTCAGTAATATGTAATATTTTTAAATCTTGTTTAATTACTTCCATCCATGTTTTTTTGGGTCTTCCTCTCATTCTTCTACCACCTTCTACTTGGATAAACTCTGTTTTCCTAACCGGTGCTACTTCAGGCCTCCTTTTAACATGACCAAACCATCTTAATCTATTTTCTCTCATTTTATCATAAATTGGTCTCACTTTTAAGTTTTCTCGAATTATTTCATTCCTAATTTTATCTTTTCTTGTTTTACCACTCATCCACCTTAACATTCTCATTTCTGCTACGCTCATTTTTTGTATATGTTGCTCTTTAACTGCCCAACATTCTGCCCCATAAAGCATAGCAGGTCTAATCGCAATCTTATAAAATTTTCCTTTTAATTTGACTGGAACTCGACGGTCACATAAAATTCCTGACGCACTTCTCCATTTCTTCCATCCTGCTTGAATTCTATGTATTATATCTTTCTCGATTTCCCCGTTCTCTTGGACTATTGATCCTAAGTACCGAAAGTGATTAGTTTTTGTTACTGTTTGATCTAAAATCTTAATTGGTTCATCATCCGGGTTCTCACTATTATTAAAATTGCATTTCATATATTCAGTTTTTGTGCGACTAATTCTAAAACCATTAGATTCTAGAGCATCTACCCACCTATTCAATTTTAAATTTAGTCCTTCTTTACTTTCATCTATTAGAACAATGTCATCTGCAAATAACATACACCAAGGTACTTCTTCTTGGAGATGTCTAGTAATTTCATCTATTACTAAGGTAAAAAGGTAAGGACTCAAGGCTGAGCCTTGATGTAAACCTATTTTAACTGGGAAGACATTAGTATCTCCACTAATGGTTCTCACATTTGTAACAGCCCCCTCATACATATCTTTAATAATATCAATGTATCTGTCATTAATTCCTTTTTTCCTCATCACTTGCCATATTAACTTTCTTGGTACTCGATCATAAGCTTTTTCTAAATCAATAAAAATCATGTATAAGTTCTTTTTCTTCTCCCTATACTTTTCAAATAGTTGTCTAAGTAAGAAAATAGCTTCAATAGTTGATCTTCCTGGCATAAAACCAAATTGATTTTCAGATATATTAGTTTCCCGTCTTAGTCTATGTTCAATTACTCTTTCCCATAATTTCATAGTATGACTCATTAATTTTATTCCACGATAATTTGCACAATTTTGAATATCTCCCTTATTTTTATAAATTGGAACTATAATGTTTTTCCTCCATTCACTTGGCATTAACTTCGTTTTTATAATCTTGTTAAAAAGATTTGTTAACCATGTTGCACCTACATCTCCCATGCACTTCCATGTCTCAATTGGTATATTATCTGGGCCTAAAGCTTTTCCTGTTTTCATTTTCCTTAGAGCTTCCTTTACTTCAGATATTCGAATTTTTGTGAAATAACTGATATTCCTATTTTCTTCCCTATTTAGACTAACATCTAATGTTAATTGTTCGTGTGGGGTATCATTTAGTAAACTATAAAAATAAGTTTTCCATCTTTCCTTAATATTATCATCTTTGACTAGAACTCTTTGGTCCTCACTTTTAATACATCTAACATGTGTTAAATCTTTGCCCTTATTTTCTCTTAATTTAGCCAACTTAAAAATATCTTTTTCACCTTGTCTAGTTCCTAATCTGTCATATAGGCTCTCATAAGCTTTGTGTTTAGCATCACTAATAATCTTTTTAGTAGCTTTTTTTGATAGTTTGTATTGTTGTAAGTTGACATCATTTTTATTTTCCTGCCATGTCTTAAACTTTTCTTGTTTATCATTTATAGCTTTTTGGACATCTTCATTCCACCACCAAGTTTCTCTATGTGGGGATCTACGATTTTTATATACACCTACAATACTTTGTCCTACTTCTTTTATGTTAATTGCCATTTTATCCCACATCGATTCTACTCCATCTTCTTGTGTGTCCCATTTAACTTCTTCTATCATTCTTTTTCTAAAAAGTTCTATGTTGCTTCCTTTTAAATTCCACCATTTAATTTTTGGAATAACATTGTCTTTAGTTTTTATTGACTCTTTTTGTGTATATATATCCATCACTAATAATCTATGCTGCATAGCTAAACTCTCACCTGGGATAACTTTACAATTTATACCTTCTAAATAAACAAATGATGTTAAATAAAATGAATGAATTGGATTTTTCATTAAGGATCAAAATCTTAGATTTTGAAGGGGTTACATGGGTTCGCTTCTATATAACCCGGTTACATAGAAGTGGGACTGTGCATATATATATATATATATAAAGAGAGAGAGAAAGAGAGATGATTTAGGGCACGTTAGTCATTCAACAAGTGTGGATGGAATGGTATGGATTTTACAATTAAATCACCCTATTTTTTCAATTTTACCCCTATATTCCAATCATTTTCCTTCTAACTATCATATTTATTCCAACTTTACCCTATTATTTTATATCAATCACACGATTCTCAAAATATTATCTTTCCTACTCCTACCTCATCCCACAATTTCTCCTCATCCCACATTCCCAAATGTGTCCTTCGTACATGTAAGTGTACCATAAATTATGGTGCAGTTTGCTCGAAGGGACCCCATGTGATCATAAAATATAATCTACTTCACGCATTGTATTTAAAATTACTTATTTTATAAGCATACCAATTTTCATCCAAATCAGATGTGTATCAGCTCCATCTGAAAACGATACGAAATCAATGTAATAAAATAATTTAATATAAATAAGAATTTTTCCATAATTTATATATGAATAAATGATTATATACAGTATTAATACATTTAAGCCATCTTAAGCCAAAAAATACCGTAACTTACAGTGCATTTACATGTACTAGATCATTCTTATATGTATAAGGCTCCGCTTCTATGTAACTAGGTTATATAGAAGCGGAGTCATGTAACCTCCCTTAAATTTTAAGTTATGGATGATTGATTTAAAATTCAATAACCTCCCTTAAATTTTAAGTTATGGATGATTGATTTAAAATTCAATCCATTCATTGTATTTAACATCACTTGTTTATCTAGGAGACCAAGTGTCATCCAAATCAAGTATGTGCAAGGACTACATTTGCTCGAAAACATATATATTCGTGTGTAAATTACAAAAAATGATTAGATCCATTCACACATGTATTAGAATGTAATAATCATTTACAGAATCATTTATCTACATAGTTGTAATATTTTATATGGTTTAGATGTTGAAAAAAAAAATCACTTTAAAATTGATATTTTAACATTGAACCATTTTACTACTTTAATTTTACACATTTATAGATGGGAACCGCATATAGTGAAATTAAAAAAATAAAAGGACTTCCGAGATACTATAAATAATGTTGAATAAATTGATGGAGTAAATTTTCCATCAACTATCAAAATTTTAAAAATGGAGGGATTTTAAAAATGAAGGGAGTTATATAGAAAAAGGGTTTAATAAAAACAGGATCATATATATTATATAAAACCCCTTTTCTATGTAATCTTCTTCCTCTCATTTGTTTAGTATTACTGTATATGGGTCTCATCTATAAAGGTGTAAAATCAACATTTAAAATAATTTAATGCTAAAATATCAATTTTAAAGTAGTATTTTCAACATCTAAACCATTTAAAATATAATTCTTATATGAATAAATGATTCTATGAAATATTATTACATTGTGTAAAAGGATCTCGGTGTTTTTCATAATTTACACATGAATATATATATTTTTTGAGCAAATGTGGCTCATGTGCATACTTGATTTGGATGAAATTTGGTCTTTAGCTAAACAAATGGTTTTAAATGCAATGAATGGACTGGATTTTCCATCAATGACCAATATCTTAAAATTTGTGAGAGTTATATAAAATTACTTTTATGCAACCTGGTTACATTACTTCTATGAAATCTCATTTCTATATAACTCCTTCCATTTTCAACATCAAGATAATTGATAAAAAAATGCACTTTATCTATTGTATTTAACACCACTTATATAATCATGGAAACTCTTTCATTTATTTAATATCACTGTATCTACAAGCATATAAAATCAACATAATAAAATGATTTAATACTAAATATCAATTTTTAAGTAGCATTTTCAACATCTAAATCATCTAAAATATCATTAATACATGGATAAATAATTCTATAAAATAATACTACATTCTAATACAAATGTGAATGAATCTAAGCATTTTCCTTAATTTACGTATAAAAGTACCTATTTTGGAACAAACGTGACCTATGCACATATTTGATTTGAATGAAATTCTCAAAACTAAACAAATGATGTCAACTATAATGAACGGATTGGATTTTTCATCAAGCATCAAAATATTAAAATTTGAGGAGATTACATGAAACCGTTTCTACTTAATACTCCTAATTTTTAAAATTTTGATCTTCGATGGAAAATTCAACTCATTCATTGTATTTAGCATCATTTGTTTATCTAGAAGACCAAGTTTCATCGCAATCAAGTATGTTTATAGGCCACATTTATTGAAAAATATATATATTCATATGTAAATTATGAAAAACGCTTAAATCCATTTACTCATGCATTAGAATATAATAATACTTTATAGAATCATCTATCTACATCGAAATGATATTTCAAATGGTTTAGACATTGAAAATACTACTTTAAAATTAATATTTTAATATTAAACAACTTTATTATGTTGATGTTACACATTTATAGATTTGACTCATGTACAATGGTACAAAACAAATGAGATGGTTTCCAAAATATTATAAATCATGCTGAATGCAATAGATAAAGTGGATTTTTCATCAACTATCAAGATTTTAAATATAAAGGAATTGCATAGAAAAAGAGTTTCATAAAAGCGACACAATATATATAGAAAATATTACAGTGCACGCGACTGCACTATACAATCCAGGCACAATGTGGCCCACTTGATCATAAATAAGAAGTCTACTCCACTCATTATATTTAAAATTATTCACTTTATTAGCATATCAATTTTCATCCAATCTAACATGCGTGTTCCATCTTAAAATGGCACAAAATCAACGTAATAAATAGTTTAATATAGATATCAAGTTTAAAGTGACATTTTCAACATCTAAACTGTCTAAAATATTATTTTTTTATGAATAAATCATTGTATAGAGTATTATTACATTTTAATGTGTAGGGCCTTTTTTGCAGCAGACTGCATCGTAACTATGGTGCAGTCCATTTGCACATGATGAGTTCTCTACACACATGCGTGCACACACACACACACACACACAATGTAATTGGGTTACATAGAAGCGATTCTATGTAACTTCCTGCATTTTTGAGATTTTGATGTGTGAGGAAAAATCTAATCCATTCACTGTATTTAACATTATTTATTAATATAAGAGATTATATAGAAGAGGGGTTCCATAAAAGCTCTTTCAACATACTTGTGTGTGCGAGCGTGTGTGTGCATGAGAACTCTTCCTATGCAGACGGACTGCACTATAATTAAAGTGCAGTCCACTACAAAATAGAACATAGTCAACCTACACATATCAAAATGTAATAATACATTATACAATTATTTATTCATATAAATAAATACTTTAGACGGTTTAAATATTGAAAATATCACTTTAAATTTGATATTTACATTAAATTATTTTATTAAATTAATTTTTCACCATGTTAAGATGGAACCCATACAAATGGTTGATTTAGATGAAAATTGATATATTAACAAAATGAATAATTTTAAATACAATGGGTGAGGTAGATTTCTTATTTATGATCAAGTAGACCCCACAGCATGGATTGCACAGTGTAGTAGCATGCACTGGGCTAGTTTCCTATACATATATATACAGAGAGAGGGAGAAGTTATTGTTTGCATTTGGCTCAAAATGGGCCCTCACGCATTTCAATGTATTCATACTTTATACAATCATTTATCCATGCGTAAGTTATACCTTAAATAGTTTATATATTGAAAAAACAACTTTAAATTTGTCATTTACATCAAACTATTTTATTGCATTGATTGTATATCATTTTAAAATAAGACCTGTGCACATATCAAATTTGGATGAAATTTGGTGTACTAATAAAAGAAACAATTTTAAATACAATAGGCGACATGCATTTTATAATCACATTATGCTCATTTTGAGTTAAATGTACTATAAGTTACGAATGCATTTACATGCACTGGATCAATTTCCATATATACATATATATAAAAGTTTCACTTCTGTATAATTAGGTTACATAGAAGTGGTTCTATATAATCCCCTCAATTTTTAAGATATTGATGATCGATGCAAAATTCAATTCATTCATTTAGAGACCACATTTCATCTAAATCAAATATGCGCATGAGTTACATTTGTTTAAAAATAAATATATTTGTGTGTAAATTAAGAAAAATAATTAAATCCATTTACATATATATTAAAATGCAATCATACTTTATAGAATTATTTATTCACATAGCAGTGATATTTTACATGGTTCACATGTTTTTAAAATTGATTTTTAACATTAAACCATTTTATTGCATTGATTTAATATAATTTAGAAGGGGTCATATGCAATGATAATAAACAAATAAAACGATTTTCGTGATAATATAAGTAATGTTAAATACAATAGATGGAATGGATTTTCTATCGACTATCGAATTATTAAAAATGAAAGAGTTACATAGAAAAAGAATTTCATAAAAGCATAGTCCATATATGTACATTTACATGTATGATGAGCAAAGATACATTTGGTCAAAATAAGCCCCGCATAATCATAAAATGATAATCTACTCTACCCATTTTACGTAAAATTCTTTATTTTATTATCATAATAACTTTTATCTAAATTAAATATGCATATGGGTCCATCTAAAATTGGTACGAAATCAATATAATAAAATGTTTAATAGAAATAACAATTTAAAGTTGTTTTTTCAACATGTAAATTATCTAACATATAATTTAGACATAGATAAAGAATTATATAAAGTATTAATACATTTAAGTCGTTGTAGGGCTCATTTCGAGTCAAATGTACCATAACTTATGTTACATATAAATGTACATTATTATAACTAAATATATAGGCTCCACTTCAATGTAACCGAATTACAAAGAAACAGTTCTATATAGCCTCCTCAATTTTTAAGAAGTTGATAATTGATGCAAAATTTAATTCATTCATTATATTTAACATTACTTGTTTAACCAGATGACCAAATTTCATCCAAATCAAGTATGTGCATTATATATGTATGGACTCCGCTTCTAGGTAATCCCCTCAATTTTTAAAATATTGACAATTAATGCAAAATCTAATCCATTTATCATATTCAACATTACCTGTTCAAACAGGAGACCCAGCTCCATCCAAATCACATATGGGTTATGTTTGCTTTAAAATAGATATATTAGTGTGCAAATTAGGGAAAATGATTAGATCTATTCACATATATATTAAAATATAATAATATTTTATAGAATCATTTGTCAACATAGTAGTGATATTTAGATGGTCTAAAAGTTGAAGATACTTCTATAAAATTGATATTTAACATTTAACCATGATCCGGTACTTAGGCTGGCCAAAAAAACATATTTGGAGGCATTTTTTTTAGTTTTTTCATAAACATGTTAGATGTATTGAAGCTCAAAAAATTACGAGAATGTCAATTTTTAAAAATAAAAAATAAATACTTAAAAATATCCAAAAATGGTAAAACTTGGTTTATATTCAATACGCCTAGCTTAACGTGTTTATGAAAAAAAAAACTAAAAAAAAATGTCTCCAAATAAGTTTTTGAGGCCGGCCTAAACAAGTCTTTACTTAGGCCAGCTTAACCGGATCTTATCTCTCTGGCATTGAACTATTTTATTATGTTGATTTTACATATTTGCAGATGAGGCCCTGCAAAATGATAATAAACACATGAAAGGGTTTTCATAATAATATAAATGATGTTAAATACAATAGATAAAGTGGATTTTCCATCAACTAACAAAATATTAATAATGAATGGGGTTACATAAAAGAAAGGTTTCATAAAAGAGCCAATATGATCATGTACATTTACACATACGATATATAATATATTTGGCACAAAATGGGCTTCACGTGATAATAAAAAGATAATCTATTCCACTCATTATATTTAGAATTGTTTATTTTATTAATGTACCAATTTTCCTTCAAATTGGATGGATATGAGCCTCATCTGAAAATAGTACAAAATCAACTTAATAAAATAGTTTGATGTAAATAATAATTTTAAAGTTATTTTTTTAATATGTAAACTATCCAAGACATAATTTGTATATGAATAAATAATTCTGTAAAGTATTAATACATTAAGTGAATGTAAGACCCATTTTGAACCAAATATACTGTAACTTAAGGTACATATAATTGTACATGATTCTCTCTCTCTCTTTGTATATGTGTGGACTCTACTTCTATGTGATCAAGTTACATAGAAGAGATTTCATATAACCTTCTCTATTTTTAAATCTTAAGATGCTGGTAATTGATGCAAAATCTAATTCATTCATTATATTTAATATCATTTATTTAGTTAGGAGACCAAATTTCATCCAAAACAAACGTACGCCTAGGCCACACTTGCTCAAAAATAAATATATTCATGTGTATGAGAATGTAATAATACTTTATAGAATCATTTATCCACATAATTGATATTTTAAATGATTTAGATGTTGAAAATACTACTCAAAATTAATAAATGATTATTTTATTAAGTTGATTTCACATATTTATAGATAAAACCCATATATAGAAATACCAAACAAATAAAAAGTTTTCATAATAATATAAATTATGTTAAAAACAATAGATAAAGTGGATTTTCCATCGACCATCAAGGTGTTAAAAATGATGGGGGTTACGTAGAAGTAGGGTCACATAGAAGTGAAGCTACACACACACACATATACGTATATATACATATATATATATATACACACACCCGCTACGCATCAATAAGAAGAAGTCAACATAGGCAACAAGTCATACAAGATTCAGAATATAGCTAAAGTTGGATTTATTACTTACTATAATTTGAAATTCCACAAGATTCTTGGTCAAGATGAACACTATATGTCTTTAACCTGCTTTCCAATGCCTAATGATCATAATTAAGGGCGTATTTAGGAGAATATTATTGGATGGAATGGGATGTGAATGAGAAAAAGAGTTTTGATGACAACGAATTACTACATATTGGGAAATGAAAAAAATATATTCAAAATAGGAAAAAATATTGGAAATGTGAAAAGCAAGGTCGTTATGTATTGAAAAATGAGATTATGTGTGTGTTTGGTAATGAATAAAACTTTTGATGAAAAAGTTTTGAAAAGTAAAAGTTGTCAAATAATGTGATATGATAGGGATAATGATGAGTAGTAAAGAGGATAAAGTTAAAATAGATAGGTTAGTTGTGTGGATAATTGTGTAGAAATGATTGAAAAGTAGGGTAGTTGTATAGGAAAATGTGAAAAAATGATTAAAAAATATGATAGTTGTGGAGAATGAAAAGTTTTAACTTGACATTTTTTATTAATTGCCAAACACACCCTATATTGAAAATGAGAAAATTTCTTTTGGAAACAATAAATCTCATTCCATTCACATCCTGTTTCATCCAGTCATGTGCTCACAAACAGGCCCTAACGTTTGCATTCCATTTCTAGCATCTCATTCCATAGAATGTTCAATAAACAGTTACATTGCATGGACGTTCATCAAGATTACCACTCAGATTCTTGGTCAAGATGAATACCCCAGTGTTTAATATGTATTAAAATGTCAAATGAACACAATTAATGTTTGTGTTCTGGTTTTTATAAGATTGCATTTCATTCAATGTTCAATAGACCATTATATTGCATTGAATTTCATCAAGAGTTTGACTCGGATTCTGGGTAAAGCTGAACACGCCAATGTTTAACTTGTTTTTCAATGTGAAATGAAGGCAACTAATGTTTGCATGCCACTTATTTTACCAATGAATTCTATTCAATGTTCAATGAACTGTTACATACAATGAATATAACTATTGTTGGATTTATTGTTTACTATAAGTTGAAATTCCACAAGATAAATCTAATGTAAATGGCAAGGGAATGAAGGGGCATACATATATACAATCTGAATAAGATGAACACCAACACGAGCCTATACAAGCATATTCAATATATAATTAGAATTGTGAATCTACACAGCCAATGTGCCACACAAAATGGTTCTCTTAGATGGGATGAGGATGAGATAAGAATTTGGAATGGAAGTGTATTAGGAATGGGAAGACATGTATTGGGATTGGAAAAAGTTATATTAGAAATGAAAAAAGAACTGTTATTTTTTGGAAATGGGATAAGTGTTTGGGGGAATGGGAGATTCCATTCCAAGATCATCCCATCCTAGCTATGAACAACCCTATTGTAAGCCTATTTTCATGCATGTGAATACATGACAACTAAGATAGAAAATTAGTATAACAAGGATCGATAAAGATAATAAGAAGATGATGATGATGATGATGATGAGAGAGAGAGAGAGTTGCAAGAAAATGTTAAGAGAAGAAGATAATAGAGAGAATTGCACCACAATGTTAAGTGATAGTAGAGTGAATTGCACCACAATGTGAAGTCAAGTGAAGAAGAAGAAGATAATAGAGAGAGAAAGAGGATTGCACCAAAATGTGAAGTGAGATCTTCGGATGCATTGCAGCTGCATGTGTGATTCTGTGAGCAATCAATTAATACTGCCTAAATTTTAAAGCGAGAAACATACACAAACTGAAATAATGTGTCTTGTTAGAGGAAATAGAATTCACCTCACACCAATCCAAGCAGTCAATAGCTGTGACATTCAGGCAGTTAAAACCAGCCTTGGAGTTTGATGCCTCCCGAATTGCTCGATACATAACCATGGGCTCCCAGCTGAGACCTGATGTGAACTCAAGAACATCACGAACAACTACTGGCTCCCCTTTGATCCAGTGACTCTGGAAATGACTAAGTTCTCCACAATGAATATCTCTGGCAGTTGGACAGTAAATAGAATTGTCCATGGAGTCTACCCTAGAAGCAGCTTTCCGTAAGTTATTACTAGTATCAGACTCTCCCCCATCACTGAAACAGGAACACTTCACAGATCGATCGGGTATCTCAATATTGCTGTTTCTTGCAATTTCTTTTGCTTTTTTTTCCAGCTCAGAGAGCCGATTGGCCGGAAATACACTCCTCAACTGCAAAATAGCTTTACAACAGCCACCAATTTCCACTGAGGGACAAGGTATACTGCCATTAGTATTAGCTTTCCATTCGGCTGCTGGCCCAAGATGATCATTATGGACCAATGTCTCATTTTCTACTGCATTGTTCTTGGAAGATATACAAGGAAGGCCGCCATGCAAATATTCTTTCCCTCTTCTTGGAAAATATGGAACCACTGGCTTGCCACCTTCCTGTAAGTTGCCTTCACGTATCTCTTGGCAACAGCTGAGGCACAAGTCATATGAACAATTTGGGCAGCTTCTATGCAAATCAGCAATGGAAGTCTTGCAGTTGTCACTGCCAAAGGATCATTCACAAATTCATCACCAAAACCATGGTTACTTGAGTAGAAATAGAAGATGTGGTAAGCAACAATGGATCATTACAATTCTCAGCAAAAGAAAGCCAACCAGAATGCTCGCTCATCCTGTGCACACTCTGCCATTTGAACTATTAAGTCAGACGATGACTCTAACCCTGTTCACCGAGAAACTCCAGTAAGCAAACGAAAAATTTAACAATAAAATCACATTGTAGATATACCTTTAATATTAGCTTCAATCTCTTTCTCTCTTGCTTGTTCATCATGCAGTTGTTGCAAAAAAGGAAGAAGCATATGCATTAAATAACTACAATGTCGGATTAGATGAAGTTTATTTGGATCCTTCTTTTGTTCTTTCTGCACTTAAGCCCAAGAACAAAATAGTAAACATTCCATGACAGGAAGGAGGTGACAGCTACTCAGGCAAAATATTAGAGACAGACAGAGAGACTGAAAGGAAGGAAAAAGGGGAACAAAAAGAAAGTAATCAAATGCACACCTTGCCCAAATGTAGTCGCAGGCATGCCTTGCAATTGCAAAACCCACGACAGACTGGGCAACCATTCTTAATTTCTTCCTCTGAGAGTTTTGGATACCTAAATTCCATGACCAGCTAAAAATAAATGAGAAACAGAACATTACGAAAGAATGAACCAACCAAGAAATGTGTACTTGGTTCAAGATTACACGCTCCACAAGAATCCAGAGAAACGCTATCAATTTCATGAAATTCAATAGTGGGAATCACATAGCCATCATTCTCTTGAACAAAAACATTGATGAATCTTTCATCACATGTTTAAATGCCAACAAAATAATGCCATGACTTAGGCTGAATTTAACAATGGGGAAAAGAAACAGAAGAAAATAGATTTTCCTCTATTAACTACACTCTCTCTCTCTCTCTTTTGGAAATCTACTACCTTCTTTTAAATGATGTGATCTTTGTAACTAAGATCTTAGCTTTCCCTCAATATTACCTAAATGTTCAATCATTACTTATTGTCTATTCATCCAAAAAGTCAAATTCTTTTATCTTTGTTTGCTATATTATCATCCATTACCTTCTATCTTACAAGCAGATCATTTTCTCCATCTTTGCCTGTTTTTCCGAAATCCATTTTTTCCTCGCATTTCCAATTTTTGACTTTATTAGTGAATGAAGACTGAAGAGTAATCAACAATTATCCATTTCAAAGATTGAATAAACATTTTTTGGTTCCTATAGAAAAAGGATAAAGAAACGGTATCCACCATGAGGCATAAAAAATCATCAATTCCAAACTCAAAATTAACCAACTGTGATTCTCAAAATTATGATAATTGTACCTCAATCAATGCCAAACAAATAACAACCCTACTCCATTTGTACCACCACGCACCATTTTTTGATTAAACATTAGGTTTTGAAAGTCCCTCTTACAACCTCAAAGCATATTCTCTCACCTTGCCCTTTCTCAAAACTAAGTACTAAATGCAGCATATTTTATCATCATTCTGATTCAAAGCTGTGTCTATTTCTCATGAAATATATGCCAAAACTTTTTTATCCAGATTATTCACGACACCCTAGTATACTTTACACATCCCCATTGTCCAACAAGAAAGGCAATGGGCCCAAACATCATACATACGTCTTAATGCAAAATGGGGTGTCTTCCGTGAAGATAACCTGGCACCAAACTTCAGAAAACTAATTAGCTGGTCCTCCATTGGACTTGGATCGTGAAAGTGCCTCAGGTTATTTGAAGATACCACTTGAGTACATCATTTAAGACTCAAGAACGATACAAAAGAAAAGGGCAAAAAGTCAACAGTATTCAAGTATAAGAAGCTCTCAGAAAATCATAACCAGGATAGTTTAATCAGTAAGGACCCTGTTTTCTGATATATGAGAGTTAACAGGAAGGTTCTAGAAAATTAAGGCACATAGAATAAGAAATTAAGAACTGACCGAGCAACTATGCATTGACAAAGAAAAGCAAGAAATCCCACCTCAGCATTCAAAAAAGTTGAAAATTTTATCAAGGAAATATACACACCATTTCTGGATGCACGGCTTGCAAAATCTTTTTGTTTTGCACTTTATGCATCGAACAACCCACCCTTTGTCATTCCTTTGACACTGATGGCACATATTGCTTAGCTTTCCATCTTTTCCCCTTTTTAGAAAACCCTGCATCCATCAGAACCACTAAAATCCATGGGCAAAGAAGGAAGGAACCTCCCGTTTACCCATCGAAGGAAGCACATGGCAACAGCATTCATATCGTACTCAAGACAAGTGAAAAACTAGGTACCATAATTCAGATACCTCCATTATCGTATCTTGTTCTGTTTCTTTCAATGTCTCATCCGCTATCGCATTTCCAGCCCTCCTTCTCTTCTTCCTGATGTCCTTGTCCAGCTGCTGCTCCTTTCCTCGCTGCCTTCTCTGCGGCCGGAAGTCTCCCTCGGATTTTTTCTTGGTAGGTCTCTTTGACGATTTCAAGCCTTCCACATTCTTGAAAGCCCCTGCCGGATTCTTATCCTCCATGACACCTTCATCTTCCTCATCTGTACTCCTCTTCCTGGAGTTTCCTCTTCCTACCGTCCTTTCTCTCTCCCCAACAAGCTCTTCAGCTTCCTCATCTGCTTCCCTCACATTTTTCAGGCTCTTCATCTCTCCCCGCCTCTTCTTCTTCGAATTCGTCATTGACTCGTCTTTTTTGTCTGATTTTTCTTCAGTCTCTTCCTTTATAAAATTCTTATCTCCCAGTTCCACAGCTTTCTCTGCCTTTTCCGCCTCAACTCGCCACTTCGTTTTCTTCCTGGTGATCCTTTCTTTCCGATGAAAGCTTTCAGCATGCTTGTCTGCCAGCACCTTTTCCGCTTCATCATCTACTTCTCTATTCACAAACATGTCCTTGAGCCTCTCAACCTCTCCCCCCCACTTCTTTGTTGTCGATGACTCATCTTCCTCGTCTTATTTTTCTGCAATCTCCGTCTTTTCCACCTCAAATGGGCGCTTCTTCTTCGCTGCGGTCCTTTCTTTCTCATCGTATTTCTCAACTACGTTCTCTGCCGCTGTCGCTTCAGCTTCCTCGCCTACTTCCCTCTTTACAATCGCACACTTCAGCATCTCCTCCTTTCCCAGCAGCAGCTTCTCTGTCGACGCCTCATCTTCTTCCTCCAGTCCCATAGCCGGCCCACTTCTCTTTTTCTGCGGCATTACCTCTTCTTCCTCGTCATCACTACTTACTCGTTTCCTAGACCTCTTCCGTCTTGGGGGCCACCCCCGTCTCGCCTTCACTCCTGCCTCCGGAGCATGATCATCCGACACGCTAGAGTTCGCGCCTCTCTTACCCCTGCCCCTGCCCCCGCCTCGGTCTCTGCCTCCGCCTCCACCCCCTCCCCTGCCCGTTGATTTCTTCTTCAATGCCGTCCAGCGGTGGGAGTAGTCATGCTCCTCCAGCTTCTGCTCGACGTTTCGATCGTCGTTGCATTGCAGATCTCCTCCATCGCTGTGGCCGGAGCTGACATCTTCTGGAGAAGAACGATGGCTGTCGCAGTCTACGCCCATGGCAGCAACCAATTCCACGTCCGAAAACACAGCTTTCTAGCGGACGGTTCGTCTCCCGTGGCGATTTGTTGACTTTGGATTGATATTTCGCCCTTCCCGCCAATTGAAAATTTGTATCGTTTACTTTTTTCTCTCTATTCCTCGTGTGGCAAGCACTGCACATTATCGTAATTTCTCTTTGGCAGTGGATTACCTTCGTGAGTGACTGTGGCAGGACAGTTTACGAATGTTATAATCTGCGTTCGTCTTTTATATTCGTTTTTCTTCTCCGCGGAATGACAGAATTGGTTGATGGGTTCGTGAAATATTTAGGTTGTGTTCGGGAATGAGTAAAACTTTTGATGAAGGGTGTGTTTGTTTAGGGTAAAAAAGTGTCAACTAAAACTTTTCAATCTAAAATTTTTCACTCTCCATAATTACTCTATTTTTTAATTATTTTTTTATATTTTTCTATACAAACTACCCTACTTTTCAATCATTTCTACGCAACTACCCATACAATTAATCTATCTATTTTAACTTTATTCTCTTTACTCCTCATCATTACTCCTATTATATCACATCACTTTCTATTGATTTGACAACTTCTACTCCAACAACTTTCCATCAAAAGTTTTACCTCCAACTAAACACACCCGAAATGTGTGTTTGGTAATGAATAAAACTTTTGGGGTGTGTTTGGGAATGGATAAAACTTTTGATGAAAAGTTTTAGTGAGTAAAAGTTGTCAAATGATGTGATATAATAGGGGTAATGATGAGAAGTAAAAATGATAAAGTTAAAATAGATAGGTTAATTTTATGGGTAGTTGTGTAAAAATGATTGAAAAGTAAGGTAGTTGTATGGGAAAATGTGAAAAAATGATTAAAAAATATTATAATTATAGATTGTGAAAAGTTTTAGATTGAAAAGTTTTAAGTTGACATTTTTTCTTCCTTGCTAAACACACCCTTGGTAAAAAGTTTGGGAGAGTAAAAGTTGTCAAATGATGTGATATGATAGGGATAATGATGAGTAGTAAAGAGGATAAAGTTAAAATAGATAGGTTAGTTGTGTGGATAGTTGTGTAGAAATGATTGAAAAGTAGGGTCGATGTATAGGAAAATGTGAAAAATGATTAAAAAATATGATAGTTGTGGAGAATGAAAAGTTTTAGATTGAAAAGTTTTAACTTGACATGTTTTATTAATTGTCAAACACACCCGAAAAGTTTTGAAAAGTAAAAATTGTCAAATGATGTGATATGATAGGGGTAATGATGAGTAGTAAAAATGATAAAATTTAAAAAAATGGGTTAGTCGTGTGGATAGTTGTGTAGAAATGATTGAAAAGTAGGGTAATTGTACAGGAAAATGTGAAAAAATAATTAAAAAATATGATAGTCGTAGAGAGTGAAAAGTTTTAAATTGAAAAGTTTTAATGTGACAACTTTTAACCATTGCCAAACATATCCTTAGTCCGAATTATCTAAAAAATTGCACCCTCTATAATTTATTTTTAATATTTTGAATTATTAATTTCATTCTAGTTAATTTTAACACCATAAAATAAATTTTAATTATCCGTATGATTTGTTAACAATTAAATTTCTTAAAATACCTATATTTGAATTGATCTTGGTTTCATAAAAATTAAATGATCCATTTGTTTTTGTTCTCAGTATATTTTATTTATGGAACATAGTGTATAATTTTGATTGGAAAAATAATAATCAGCAGTATAAAAACACAGTGCGTGTGAATTTAACGGTTTAGATCTCATTTTAACTATGCTAGCTATAATTGATTGTACACATATTCTTTGACTGTGATTGCGCACATATTTGATTTGTTTAATTATATATGCCATTATTTTGATACTAAAAAATATGATTAACACTTGTTCTATCATTTTTCGGCATTGGATTCATGAAAATATAATTGGACACGTCCAATGAAAATCCATAGATGATTCAACCAGAAAATGATCGTCTCTTCCGATGGTAGTGATGATGGGTAAAGTAATCAATTTGAATCTTGAAACAGGGCCTACACGTATGAGACATTCAAAAGATGACTGTCTGTGTACTAAGCGTTAACGTCTGCCGGAGTACAAACATGGGATTTGGGAAGGATCCTCTGAGCATTCGGCAAACGGCTGCTAGTCGACTCAAGCATTATTCACAGCAAATGAGTAGACGTCAACAGCGTAGATCGCAGGCGAGCTGCCACTGTCGGCTCCCGCAGACACTGCGACTGTACTGTGGTTACTGCGGGAAAGCAACAGCACTGAAATACCGCTGTTGTCGTACAGTCAGACATCCGGTCGTCGGGTGCCATTGCGGTTCGGTTTCAGCAATCTCCCGACCGCGCTGAAGCTAGACACTCGACCTGCAATCGCCGTTCAAATTTGCGAGGGAAAGGGGTGGGTACCCGTTGCTAGATTCTTTTTTTTTATATATACGATGTTGGAATAAAGTCAGTTTGACGTTTTTTTTTAAAGAAAATTTTGGTATATACTTCACATCAACAAATTAGGGAAAAAAAAAAGCAAGTCAAGTATGATGATGTTAAGAATTTATAGACCTATAAGCAAACATTATTGTTTAAGGGGACATTTGGTAATGTTTAAAATCGTGGGACTAAATGAACTAAAAAAGAGTATATTTTGATAAAGTGTGATTTATAGAAAATGTTAGGAGTATAGTTATAATAAATATAATTGTTATATATAGTTAGCAAGAAAAATGATTAAATGTAAGGGTAAAAATAGGAGAAATAGTATGATTGATAGAACAATAATTAGCCTTAGGAAACCAAATTTTATATTTTTCTCGTGGTTCCCACACTTGCATGTTTACCTTAAATAAACATGAATATTAGAACAACTTAACAAACCATACCTCATTCAGAATTTCATTCGCAACTTGAAAAACCAATAAATTCTTCAACACATTCAATGTTCTTTGTAGTTCACCTTCAAAAAAATAATATAGTTGTCACATTAGAATTAAAATAAAAAATGCTTAAATATATAGTATGATGGTGTGTAATATAATAACAGTTATACCTGAAAAGTGCAAAGAACATTGACAGTACTTTATATTTTGTTTAAAATCCTACAAAAGGCATAACATGAATAACACTTATACAAATGCAATCAATAAAATGAAAACACGTTCAATAATTCTTTCTATTACAATTGAGAACACATACATGCACATAATATACAAGAATCACAACCAATTAAACCAATAATACTAGTCATTCGTCAATCATCAAAGGAAATTCCAAGTTTAGTAACTTATATGAACCACATATAATCCATCAAATTTAATCACTATGTTTCTATTATAACATGTTCATCGTAGAAAAAGAAGTTAATTTTTCTTCAATGTCATCATTTCACATGTTCATCCATTTATAACAATTTCCTTGCCCTGAAAATAAAAATATTTTGTTATTAGTATATATGATAGCATAACAAGTTAGAGGTGGAAAAAAAAGAGAGAAAGTGCAAGTTCTTAAAAAAATTAATGTGTATAACCTACCTTTGTATTGGTCAGAGGACAAGGAGGACGGCCACTGTCTTCTCAAATTTCATCCTTAATGGTTGCAACATACGAAATAGAAATTAACTACTAAAAAATAAAATATTCATTCTAAGTTAAAATAAAAGAATTAGATATGGAACTAGGTAAATTACTTGTAATGTCTGTAGTAAATTCTTCTACATCCTCTTAAAATTTATCTACTTTTGGCATTGATCTCGTCCAATATTGAGCACAAATTAAGCATTCCACAAGTTTTAAAGACAAAAAACTCCTGTATGAATTAATTACACATCCACTAGTACTAAAACTGATTCTAAAGCAACAGTGGACACAAGAATGGCCAATAAATCATGTGTTATGTGAGACAATACTTTATACTTATAAGCATTTACTTTCTACCATGTCAAAATATCAAAACCATCATCCTCCATCATAATATGCTCTTTTAAGTACCTATACATTTTGTTTTCTTACTTTCTGTCTCATCTATTGCCAAAAATTTCAAATATGTTGTTCTTGAATGTACTTTCTTCTTTACTAGTGTTGGGGCTTCTACTTTCGTCTCGCTTTGAGTAAAGAATTTAACCTCGTAAAACTTAAAAAGGGGTTTTGAATTCAGTTCTCCCACTATTAATGATTTTCTTAACCTTGTTAACATCATACACTTGCGAATAACAAAATTTTAGAAACTTCAACTTGCATCTTGGAACCAAAACATTTGCAATCAATAACCTCATTTTTATTTTATCAAATCTACCCCAATACTTATTAAATTTCTCTTTCATTTTCTTGGACATATCTCTAAGGATTAGATCTTCTGAAGTAGAAAATTTAAACAACAACATTTCAATGTTATGAACCTCATCTAAGAAAGTAGATGAAGTAACATATGACGTTCCTAATAATGTACTTGTAACTTCATAAAAATGTTCTAAAAAAGGACACACGACTTTACCAATTCTCCAATTACCTTCGAAAGTAGTATCTTCTTTTGCAAATGTAGCATCATACAACACAGATGGTCAAAAACTTTTTTGATACTTTAAAGTCTTTTCCAATATTAGGTAAGTAGAATTCCATCTTGTAGGTACATTCACACACAACCTAAGTTTGGAATCAATTTATTCCTTCTCACAGCATACTCTAAAATCGTGCTTTCTTTGTAGGGAGCCTCTTACAAATCTAACATACCTTCAAATTCTGCTAATTGATCCATTAACTTTATTTAGCCCTTCTTGCATACTCAAGTTAATAATGTGAGTTACACAATGTAAATGAAAGTGGTCACCCTCACCTACTAGAAATTCTCTTTTTACTAACATTCTTCTTAGAATTTTCAATGCAACATTATTTGTAGATGCATTATCTACAATCAAAGCGATGATTCTATTCAACCCCTAATTAACAAACAATCCTCAATAGCTTGAGCAATGGCATCATTGATATGTAGGGGTGGGAGCATAAAAGTTAATTATTTTCTTGTGTAACTTCCATTTATCATCAATGTATTGTGCTATGAGATACATATAACCATTGTTTGAAATAGAAGTCTACAAGTCTGTGGTCGAACTCACTCTTTAAATTTTATTTTCAAAGATCTTCTTTAATTTCTTCTTTTCAGCTTTATAAATTGCAATATAATTGCTAGCAACAATTTTCCTAGCTACCCATTTAAATTATGGTTGCAACATGCTAACTCATCTCTTAAGTCCCTCATGCTCTACAATCTTCAATGATTTTTCATCAATGATGATCATTTCAGCAAGTCCTCATCTGCATTTAGCTTGATCAAATTCTCATATATCAATACACCATTCTTCATTGGAGTTGGACTGTTGTGAAGAGAATAACAACGACTTTTGCCTCTTATTTTGCCCCCACTTCGGAAAAATTTTGCATCTTTCGACATGCTTCAAAAGTGAACTAGTATCATACTTACTAGCATACTTAAAATGCTTCTTGCAATAATTACTTGCAGCAGTTGGTTATTCTCCAGATTTCTTCTCATTTTTAGTAAAATGCCTCTAAATTAAAGAGGTAAGTTTGTAATTGGTATCTGGATCACCCTCATCATTTGTAGTCTTTTCAGTAGCAATTAGAGTAGCATTCTCTTCATCTACGTTAACCACTTGTTTCTCATCCACATTGGAACTAATAATGTTGTCTTCTATCATATCCAATATAATTCCTAAAATAATTCCAATAACAAGTAATAAAGATTTAAAAATATACAATTGAATTAATCAAGCAAATAATAAGATTATGTGGAATAACATTTGAATAATTCCAATAGCAAATAATCAAAATTCAAATACAGAGCATTCACAGCCATAAATCATTCACAGTTTATCGTTCATAGTAATATTATAAAACATTCATATGTTAAAATTCAAAATTTGGATATTATTACCTACTCACTGCATGATTATTATTACCTACTCACAGCAAAAATGCAAAATACCAGCTCTACAAGCTGCTACCACTTGCCCAAAATCAGAGATGAAAATCGATGCCGGAAATCACTATGAAAGTTGTTGCTGGAATCGTTGTTGTAATCTGAAACAGGGGAGATGAATGAATATGGGTGTAACTTGGTACCGGGTCGGTCCAAACCCGCCCGACCTAACCCGGTTTCAAAACCAAGTTTAGGTTTAATTTTTAAAAATTTTCAAATTAGACCCGGTATCAACTCGGCTCTGTCAAAACCCGATATTCTCTCTAATTTATTAAAGTATTTATATTTATTTATGCATTAAGTATTTTAATTATAATTACAATGAAATTTATTTCATATAATCACAACTTAGTTAAATTGTAAGATGTTTATTCTAAAACATAAATATTATATACATTTGTCCATAAAAATTGAAATATATTATATTTATATTAGCTTTATTTGAAAAATAATTATAAATACACCAACTCTTTAAATTTATTACATATATATTAATTAACTATGTTAAATATAAGTCATACTTTTATTAAATTTTGGATAATATTTTTATGTAATTTCATTTATTTTTCTTACATTGAATTTTTTAATAACATTACCTTGATTGTTATGTGTAAATTCATTACATTTATTATATTTAGAATTATCATTTAATTAAAAGACTAACTTTCATCAAAATTAAATATATTATAGGTCATATTAATATATTCACATGTAATTATTTATGTGCTAATGAAATAATATTTTAAAAAATTATTATTTCTACCAGTAATTTCAATTTTTATTGGTTTGAGAATAATCCAAATTTTAATATGAAACTAAGATCGATACCAATGCTAACTCGGTCCAATCCTAACCCGAACTCGGATTCTAATGTCCAGGTTAAGGTTTGGATTCACTTAAACTCGGTACAATCCGACCCAAGTTGCACTCCTATAAACGAATAATGAGAAAAGGGAAAAGAAAAATTGAAATAAAAAAAGGAAATGAAAATGCTTATCATTGTTGAAGTTGCTGTCGGAAAAGAGAATCTTGTTACTGACTAAAGACTAGGGGTGCAACTTGGGTAGGGTACCCACCAGCCCAACCCTAAATTGAGTAAGGTAGGGTAGAAAATGTACCCATGGGTATGGATAGGGTAAAAATTATTAGCCAATCTCCCAAATAGGGTAAGGATAAGGTAAGCATAATAGGTACCTAGAACCAACCCGAACCGACCTAAATGGGTATCATAATATATGTAATTACATACATGTGAATATAAATAAAAAATGTGTATAATAGTTTCACAAATTCACAAATTCTCCTCTGTTAAGCATCGCTCATTTACGTGGATGAGTAGCACAACACGCGTTTGGCACGGGCACTCAATAATTTCTCACTTTCTCATCATCCCACTACTTTGAAAACCCTTCCCCTGTCTAAAGTAAAACTGTGGCGCCTCGAACCGGGGTGCTTAGAAGCCTTACTTCGGGATCTTATTGATTGGTAAACGTGACTCAGAATTGTTGCCCTGATTACATGGTGGGATTTTTAATTTGGATCTCATCCAAAATTGTTTTCTTTTCTTTCATCACATAACATCATATCAATATATATAAACATATTCTTAGCATAAATTTTTTTCAAATATTATTTATAACATTCTAAATTGTTTTTCTACAATGTAGGTTTCTGATCATTTCATACATACGACTTCTGAAAATTTTCTATACAAACCAACATGTCATCACTCTTTCTTCATATCATCCTTCCTTTTTCATCATGTCATGTCCTGTACCTGTCTATTGTTTGGAAAGCAAAACATGAGTCGAAACTCAATAAGCAAGCATTTTGTTATTTTAAATGCATTTCTCTCGTTTGTTAGCAGACACTTAATAAGTGATCTCTATCATTCAGAGGAAATCTTTTCATAAAACCTTGCATAAAATATATGCTTGCAAACTTAACATGCAAACCTCTTTTTCATAGACATAAAAATATTTTTTATAAAACTTCCTTTCTCCAAGGACATTCTCATGTCCTTAAAATATTTTCCATAAAACCTTTTCAAAACAAACATATGCATCATGCATTACGTTTCTGTCTGTCTGGTAGATGACACTTACCAAGTGATCACCCTTTCCTCCTTAGGAGAGAAACCCTTTCATTAGATAGTCCGCTAGCTGGGCGGCTATCCATTCCTTCTCCTATTTCAGGGAAGGCGTCGCTGACATTTCGCCTTTTCAAGCGACTTGGCCTATGTAGAGGGGGCCCATCTTGCAACCGCGTCTAGTCTGCATATCCTCTATAGTAGACTTAGTACATAACTTATGTGCACATTCATTTCTTTACATTCTCATGCTAGCATGCTTTTATAAAACTCTACAGACCCTAGTTTGTGACTTTTTCTTTTCAAACCTTAATGCTAGCATGTCATTCCAAAATAGTAAGACCTTGGCCCGTATTCCCTTTTATAACTTGAAAACTTGGCACAACCCAAGTTAACAAGTTAATAAAAATATTTTGTAAGGATGACCAACCTTAAATAATTTTATAAATATTTAAATAACACATTTTAAAATCATTTGAAATATTTGAAGGAAATGTTTGGGAAATAGAAAATTTGAAACATTGCTAAAATGTTTATAAATAATTTTTGATCGGTAAAATAGTTTTGAAAAATATTTTAATATTTGAAAACAAAAGACTTTGTAAACATTTTTCTTCCCATTTTTGGGTTTTCATGAGCAAAGGATATACAAACACATAATTCTTTTTTCATATGATATCATATTCTTTGTCCACATGCCACATAGGTTACTTCTATATGAAGGTAAGCTTGTATGATCCTTTGGTCATTACTTTTTGAAAAAGTCGTCATTCAAATCGATTATCGGTTGACCTTTCTTAAATCCCTTTCAAAATATTTTAATAAATCATTTCAAATTCGTTTGATAAAACCAAATATTATTTTGAAAATCAAAATTTTCCTTTCTCCTTCATAATGCAACCATTTATACACTTCTTCTCATTTTTATAAGGATTTGCTTATGATAAAGTAATTCCAACATATTTTATGGTTGCAAAATATATAAAATCATTTTCAAAAAGTTTGCTTGTTTATCTTTGTTTTGCTTCAATATGACTTCTTTATCCTTTTTTTTCCTTTTCCTATACAAGTGAAAAGGATCATAATCATTTATGACCTTCCATACTTCCTATAGAGGTTAAACCTAAAAGTTATTAGGTTTCTACTCCCTATGGGTTTTTTACCCTAATACTTTATAGAACTAATATCATTCCTTATAAATATCAATCTTATTTTTACTTAATTTACACTATTTACTGTTCATGGTACTATTCACGATTACCGTTCATCCGGGTTACTGTTCACAGCGAGTTGGATACTGTTCATGGGTTCCAAAAATCGATATTTTTTCCAAAAATAAAAAATACCATGACATAGCTCTTAGTTAGTATATCATGAGAAAATTCGTGAATTTTGAATTCATCATCATTAACTTGGATAATTAAATTTTTTTTCTCCATATATTAAAATTCATCATAATTTCACTTAAGCATAATCCTTAAATTCAAAAATCATAAGATCAATATATCATCATTCCAACATCATAACTATCATAAATATTCATTCTAAATTATCATTTAGCAATATTGGAGCATTATTTACTCATTTTGTATATAATCTTCCTGAATGCTCTATTTGTGCTCTAAATTTTTGATGTTTTGGCATAATTCCAATTAAGCAGCATAACTATACTTATTTTCTTATGCTTAGGCATTATCTAAGCATGGTTTTACCTTACTTAACATTCAAAAGAAATTTGGGTAGAATTCCATTACCTCAAATGGAGAATTCTCTTCCTACATGACTCTTTCTCTCTCTTTCCTTCTCTCCTTCTCTTTTTCAAGGCTTGGAACGAATTTAGGGTAGGAAGGCTTGAATTTTTCAAGCTTGGAGCTGGTTTGGAGTGCCTTTGGTTGTTCATAGCACCCCCTATTTATAGTTTTGCATTTTTTATAAAATTATAATTTACCCCCTTGCTTGAGGTACTTAATTCTAAATATTTTTTTTCCAATTTCCATGATTCATCTTGATCAATGTGCAGCCCCCTAGCTACTATTCATGCCACCCTAGCTAGTCTATTTAATTAATAATTTTTTTTATTAAAAATCATATTTTTAAACTAATTAAATCTCAACCCTTGATCACTTGATAAGGATGATCTTGGGCCATTGATTTTGGCTCCAAATCCCATGCCCCTGCCCTCCTTGAGCCTTGTGCTGATTTTAATTAATTAAAATTAATCAAAAGTCAATCCTAATTTAATGATAAAGTAAAGCTACTTTTTGATCTTCAAATGATGTTTAATCTTGACCCTTGATTTATGATTTTTGATCAATCTTGGACCACTCATCATGTTCATCATAATACTTTGGCCATCTATAAAAAATTTCACCTTGATCCGATGTCCGGATTCCAAAATATGATTTTTTCTATGTTTTCTATACAAAAATCCATAAAAATCCAAAAATTAATATTTTAATCCAAAAAGTACTTTTATCCTTTAGTGGGAAGCTTCTTTTTTGTCTTTTATGATTAAGTTAATCCAAAGTGATTAACTTAACATATTCCTTAATCCCACATTTAGTATTCACGTTTCACTATTCACGTTTACTATTCATCCAAATTAACATTCCATAATTAGCTATTTAATCCTCTAATTCCATATATTGCAAAAATATCATCAATATATTTCATATAAAGATTAATACATTACCTAGGATTTATAACCCTAGCATTTTATACATGGTCCTAAAATTGGAGTTTCGTAAAAACCTAGAAACTTCCCAAATCTCATTAGCTGCCTCAACCATCCCACATCCACAGCTTCAATTCCAGAACTGAAAGGGAAAATCTAAAAAGGAAATCTAGGAGAGCCACAATTCTTGTCAGGAAGCATGACCAGGGAGGCCATTTCCCAACGTCCCTTGACCCAAGAAGACTTGGAGCTCTCTTTGTACTCAAACTCCTTTCTTTGCCTCTTCATTCTCATCTTTTTTAACCCTTCTTACTGGCTTTCAGCATGAAGACAAAAGATTCTCTCTCCTCTGTTGAGGATCCCTCCTCGACCTAAACTCTTTCGGAAACTCCCTCCTTAGAAATTTGCCAAATTTGTATACCTTCTCGGAGCCGCGATGGGCGCGTCAAGGAGAAGAAACTGGCAGCATTCGCTTGTACTCTTCAAACCCCTTCCTCCGATCAAAGCCATCGACGATCTTTTTGTTGAACTGCTTCAACATAACCCTCTCGAGCTCCCAATCCTTATCCAGAACTCGATCGTAATAATCTCTTCTCAATGGCAACTCAATCTCAGGCAAGTATATTCATCTCTTTCCCAATCTTTTGAAATTATGATAATTCTGCCAATATGTTGAAATCATAGTTGGATGCCTTTGCTATTTGTGTTATCGACTGTTGGCATGATTTTATCAATTTAATGTATCAGATGTAACCAGCAAGTAAATGAAACTAATTGTTAATTGTAAAATATAAATGAGTATTACTTTATTTTATTTAAACATATATTTTTCACATGTTGTAAATGGTTATTATAGGAAACAATTTGGAACTGGAATCGGAACTGACCCTATGGGCAATGGGTAAGATAGGGTATAGTAGAAACCGATCCTGTAAGTGGTAGGATAAGGTACGCTTTTTATAAATAGGGTATGGGTAGGGTAAACTACTACTCGAACCGAACCGATCTGAGTTACACTCGTACAAAAGACGAAGTAGATTCAACATTGATGAAGAGAAGCCTATTACCACGTTGGAGACGAAGCATATTCGAATCGGCGAAGAGGAGATTGCTGCCATACTGGAGAAGAAGAGCTTGCTGCCATGTCAGAGACGAAGCTAAGGTTGGAGAGGATGCTAGAGAAGAGGTGAGGATGATTGCGTGGGTCTCGCTATGCACTATGGTTGGAGATGGAGAGGCACGGTAGTTCTGCGGGTGCTGCGCGATGGGGAGGATGGGAGAGTAGGGTTATGGTTTTTTGTAAGGACCAGGTATTTTATTTTATTTTCATTATAACCCTTCTCTATTTATGAGATAACTTATGAACATGCCACTAGGAGTTTATAATGTTAATGGATGCATAACATATATGCATGTATTATGATCTTAGCACACTGAGTATAAATTTAAATGTGTATGATTAGTGTGTCATTGTTAAGCACTATAACTATTTTTTTTCCCTTCGCAGAGTAGGTACGGGGTTCGACCTGACCGGTCAGGTCGCGGGGGTCAAGGGGGCAGCGTCCCCAGAGAAAATTTTAATTATTAAGTTGTAGGAGCGGGGAATTAAATTACTAATTGCGACTGGACCCGACCCATGCCCCGACCCGACTCAATGGATTCTATTAACATAAGCGGCCTGCGCTCTAGGGCTTCATTCCCATTTCGCGCCCGACCGCGTTTTCTCCTCCTCCTCTTCTGGTTCTTCGTTCCTCTTCTACTTTCTCTTCCACTCAGTTCGAACCACCCGTGATCTCTTGAGGGAAACTATACCAACTACCTTGAAGGTCATAGATCCGAGTCCAGGAAGCTCCAAGGCTCCGAATTTCTGCAGTCCACATCTAGGGTCGCTGTCTTGGGAGGGATCACGGTCAAGGTAAGTAGATGTCGCCCCTTCTCGATTTAGTGATGAAATTTTATGTTAAACGCGATGCGAGGCTAGAGGGAATGTATAGCTTCTAACGACTCCATGGTATTAGGCGTAGAGTTCGTAACAGTTAGGGTTCATGGGGAATTTACTTTGAATGCGCGATTTCTATGATGTAAAAGACTTCTTAGCAGTTGTTATATTGTTGGAATGTGACGTGAATTGATTTGCCCCAATCGAGAGTATGAATTGAAGGTTCTTTCATTTTGCACCTATCATGTGTTTGATAAAATGCTTGTGTGACAGATCTATGTGTTGAATCTGAATTGTGTTGATGTTGTATGCGTGGTTTGCGATGTGTTTCATTGTCTATTATGTATGATGTGTTATCTCAAATAGTTGGTTATAAGGGTTGTTCATGGCCCCTGATTGACATGAGGAGAGGGTTGTTCATGGCCCTTGATGGACATGAGTAGATGATTGGTTGTGTTGTTCAATTTGTGTGTATGGTTATATGCATACGATCTTGGGAGTGGGTATTGGATCCATGTGTATTAGCTTCATCACTATATGAGCATCCATCATTATGCTTATTTCCATTTTTTGTGCTAACCACTATCTACTTACTGGGTCTATTTAGACTCATATCATTTGTTATTGTGCTTTTAGATCGCAGGTCAGAAGGGGAACTTAAGGATGGAACAAGTTGAAGATCAAACATGAGAGACCCTAGCACAATATGTTGATTTCAGTTCTTTTAGACTTGTGCTCTTTTTGATAATTATATATGTAGACAATTATTTAGGCGGATTCGCTTTGACAACTATAATGTATTTGGTATTTCAGATTGGATTATAATCCTTGTTGATGCACATATGCATGACTATTATATCTGTTTGTTGTGTAAGGAAAATATTTAATGATTTCCTTCTATATGAATGTTCTTATTATATGAAGATGCAAGTATATAAATAGGATTGAATGTTACAGATGGAAATGTTATGAATATCAGGTCATGTATTCCATATTACCCCTTGTATGTTATGGGGAGATGCTGCCGAATTTTTCCTAGATTGTGTAGTACCCATTGACTAGTCCTTGAGTAATCTTTTGAATGGGGTGTTACATTTTTAATTTTAGGTTTTCTTATATATGCGGGTCATTCGGTTCGCCCGACTTGAAATTTTAGAAAATTTTAGAACTCTGATTCGCCCCTTTAGGTACATATCCTTGCCTCGCCTTGAAATAAAATAGGGTTGAGTCGAGGCAGGTCATAGGTCGACTCACCTTGATTCGCACTCCTTGGTGCCCATGCAAATTTGTGAGAGTGGTTAGAGCTATTTGATCAGGCTTTGGCATTGAAGTGAGAGAAAATGCGATTTCCTCCTTGTTTGATGAGTTCAACATTTGCAAAACAACAACTCACAAAAACACCTCATTTAATTCAACACTAGCACCGATCTCTCTCCTGCACCTCTCTCTCTCTCTCCATCGACCTCCTCCATGAAACCTCCTCTATGCATGTTAGCACCATTGACCCTTTGCTGCATCTCAGCATGACAGACATGCCTATTGTGAATTTCTCTTACGATTTGTTTGTTAATATACAAAACTTGCACCTTTTAGTAAAACTTTTTATCTAGAGGATCATTTGAAAAAATCGTCATGTCAACCAGTTGATTTCAATGTCCCATGCAATTAATGCGCCATTTTTTGTGAAAAAACCCTTGGAATTTCTGTCTCAGTTATGTAATTAATGGGCCATTTTTTGTTGCTGAAAAAGACACCAATGAATTTTTATCGTAGCTACGTAATTAACGTGGTAACTTTTTTTGGTAGTAAAAAAAGTCCCGAAGTTTTGTTTGAATCCAAACATTCCCTTAGAGTGTGTTTGGAGAGTGATAAAACTTTTAAATAATAGTTTTTATGTAAAAATTTTGAAAATTTGAAAAAATGATATGATATAATATAAGTAATAATAAGGAGTAAAGAATAAAATTAAAATAGATAGGTTAATTATATTGATAATTATGAAAAAATGATTAAAAATATGGTAATTATATACAAATATGTGAAAAATGACTAAAGATAAGGCAATTATAAATAGCGAAAAGTTTTAATGATTATTAAACATACCCTTATTTTTCTTTCTAACACTAGATTTCTTATTTTTTCTTTCCCTTTTCTTTTTTTATTTAGAGTAGCTCTAAACTTCTTTATTTTGCTTTCTGTTAGGATTTTGGATTTGGTTCTTGGAGAAGCTCTGGGCTTTTGTTTCTATGAAGCTAGGGTTTTTTTCCTTTTAACCCTTTTATTGAAAATTTTCATTTAGGTAATTTAAATTAGAGGTAAAAATCGAGGCAGGTCGGGAATTGATAGAATGTGATCGACCTCAATCCTATATTTAAAAAATCTTGTTTGTCCTTATTTTTTTATTCCGAATTGGGACAAGGTCATTCCGACTCTCACCTTTCTTTAATAGGTATAAGATAAATTCTACGTTGATTTTGGGTAGGTATTGGAGCAACAAGTTGGGTTGAAAAACATGGGTCAAAGTTTAAAATTTTATACATATATCAATATAAATTTATATCTATGACAAATTTAAAGGTTAAAAGTGTTGGAATCAATGGAAAATTAAGCACAATCTATGTTTTGATGATTAACAACTCAATTTGAGTAAGTTTTGAGTACTAATATATTTGGTGGAAACTGTTTAAAGGATAGAAAATTAAAAATCAGAATATGACAGATCATGTCGCTAGGTCAAGTCGACTCCATCTGCGACTTGGGTGAAGTCGTAGACCCAAGTCGACTCCACCATCGACTTCAAGAACTCAAACCTTCCAGCGTTAATTTTGGGAACCAAAAGAGGTGAAGTCACAAGGCCAAGTCGACTCCATCTGTGACTTGGGTGAAGTCGCAGAACCAAGTTGACTCCACTATCGATTTCAAGAACTCAAACCTTCCAGTGTTGATTTTGGGAACCAAGACAGGTGAAGTCGCAAGGCCAAGTCGACTCCATCTGCGACTTGGGTGAAGTCGCAGACCCAAGTCGACTCCACCATCAACTTTAAGAACTCAAACCTTCCAGCGTTGATTTTGGGAACCAAGACAGGCGAAGTCACAACCGAAGTTGACTCCATATGCAACTTGAGTGAAGTCTCACCCTCAGGTCGACTCCACATGCGACTTGTAGTGAATTTGATCCCCAAGTCGACCCAGATATCCGATTTGAGTCAGATTGAAGATGAATATAGTCCAGATAGGCAATTCTACATGATAAAATCATTCAAGACTATATTCTACTCAAGGAAAAATTACTTGGCTATTTCTATGGATTGCAAAATCAAGAATATCAAAGCATCATAAATCCAAGGCATGAAGATAAAGTTTTCCAAGAGTAATTGAACATAACGAAGCTTCAAGATTGAGTAATCAGTGGAAGAACAAATACAAGATAAATGACAAGCAAGCAAATCTCAAAAGAAATTCAAGTTCATCAAGTGAATACAGAAAGTGAAGTCGCACTCGAAGTCGACTTCACCTGTGACTTGGGTCAAGTCCAAGACCAAGTCGACCTGATGTAGAACTTGAAGTATTTGCTGGGAACCGAAATTGCACCCCAAGTCGACTCCAGTATGCGACTTGGGTGAAGTTGCACCCGAAGTCGACTTCATATGCGACTTGGGTCGCAACGGTTTGAAAAATTAGAATATTGACACATTAAATGCGCACCACCTATCTCTAAACGTTCGAATTTACTTCACCATTATAAATATGCATTCAAGTGAACATGCTAGAGGTTAGAGAAAGTATTTACTGAGATCCAACTACCATCCTCTCCAAGCATTAAGTGATCAACACAAGATTCTAGTGAAGAACTACGTTCCAACTTGCTGCATTCTTTAAAGTTGATCAAACCATCTCTTCTATAAGTTCTTCCACGAGTTGAAACTTTCCTAGACAATCTGTAAAGTGTAGATTTCTTTATTTGATCCATTATTTGTGTTTGTTATTTGGTTTAATATTGGTGTTTTGAACCAAGTGAAATCAAAGTAGCGTTGTGACTTGAGTGAGACTCGTCACCTACTTGTGCTGTGATTTGTACACACCCCTTAGAGCTGAAATTTAGAAGAGAGCTGCTGCTCTAGTTGTATTTAATAATACATAGTGGAACCCAATTCACAAAGGGTGTGAGCCTGAAAGAGTGGACTAGGGGAGGTTGCCCGAACCATTATAAAATCTTTGTCTACTGCTGTGATTTATATTTTTAATTTTAGTGCTTTATTACTCTCTATATTATTCATTTGTTTCATTAAGGAGATGAAATTAAACATGGAAAATTTTTTGTTTAAGTGAAATGTTTTTTTAAAATACCCAATTCGCCCCTCCTCTTTTGGGTAATAGCCATAAAGTCGGGACTAACAAAATGTTTCAATATTTTACTATTTAATGAGTAAAACACATTGTCATAACAAAGCATAAGTAAATTTTTTTAAATAATTTTATTTACAACTTAACATGGATAAATATGCATATCAACCAAAAAAAATACACTGGTGTAAATTTTGAATGATAATTAAAACAACTAAATTGCAAAATAATAATATTCATTCTTGTAAATATAAAAAATATAGATAATATATTTTATTTCATTGTAAAATCATATGAATGAGATAATTTGAACAATACATATATAATAAAAATAAAAACTTGTTTATATAAACAAGTTATAAAGTTAAACTTACACCTGTTGGTCCCGAGTTAATGACAATTACCCAAGAGGGGAGGGGTGAATTGGGTAATTAAAATTTTTCAACTTAAATTAGAAACTTTACCCCGATTTAGTTTTGGTCCCCTTTAATGAAACAAATGAAAAGTAGTAAGATGATGAAAGCGGAAATGAAAAATAATAGACAAGATTTATAGTGGTTCGGGCAACCTTTCCTACTCTACTCTTTCAAGCTCACACCCCTTGTGACTTGAGTTCCACTATGTATTGTGCAAAAATAACTAGAGCTTCCGCTCTCTTCTAGATTCTAGCTTTAGGGGGCATATACAACACGTAGCACAAGTAGGTGACGAGTCCCTACTCTAGTCACAACACTACTTTGCTATCAATTGATTTGAAATACCAAAATCAAAGCAAGCATCAAAAGTCGAATAACAAAATGAAATGAAAGACATCTACACTTTACAGATTTGTGTAGTCAAGTTTCAGCTCAAGGAAGAATTCATAGAAGTGATGAATCGATTGGCGTTGAAGCAAACAGCAAGTTGAAACTCGTTCTTCCTTCAAAACATGTATAGATCACTCAATTGTAGAAGAAAGTGGAATATAGAACTTGGTAGCTTCTCTTTCCTCTTTTTCTGCTCAATCTTGTATATTTGTACGCTTACTTGAGTGTCTATATATAATGGGTGGAGAGATTTGAACGTTAGAGAGTTGGTTGGCGCATAATAAATGCGCAAATGTTCAAATTTTCGAACGTTACGATCCAAGTCGCATGCTGGAGTCGACTTCGGGTGCGACTTCGGCTGTAAGCAGGCTGTTCAAGTTCTTCCTCAGGTCGACTTGGCCTTGGACTTGACCCAAGTCACATGTGGAGTCGATTTCGGGTGCGACTTTGTCTGTAAGCAGGCTGTTCAAGTTCTTCCTCAGGTCGACTTGGCCTTGGACTTGACCTAAGTCGCATGTGGAGTCGACTTCGGGTGCGACTCCGGATTCCTCAAATTTTTAAGTTTCTTCTTCAGGTTGACTTGGACTGGGACTTGACCCAAGTCGCTGCTGGAGTCGACTTCGGTTGCGACTTGATTTTCTTAGCTTGCCAAGTGAACTCAAATTCCTTTGAAATGACTTTGGTAACTTAAATTTCTTCAAATTAAGTGTTCTTCCTTTGATTTGTATCATTTGAAATTCAATATAATTATTTTAGCTTGAAACCTTTTGACTCCATGGTAGTTTGTGATTCCTCTTCCCTGGCAGCTATGGTTGATGGAGTCCCGGCCTGGAATCGGACCTGACGGCTGGTAGAAGTTGACGGTTCTTCCCGGGCACGCTTCGCAGGAGTCTGTTGCCTTCTAGGAACCTCCTCTTCGGCTTGGGAGCTGGATTGTCTAGGAACGGGCTTTAGAGATGGCTTGGACATAACCAATTTGGCAATCTAGATTTGAGTGCCATTGATTTTGGTTTTCTGCGAAAGGGATTTTTTAGAGATGGGTTTTTCAAGTGGAACTTGAGAGACTTGATAGGGGGCTCGAATAGGTGGCTGCCAAGTTTGAGAGAGAGAACAGAGAGGTATATGAAACGGAGAAGAGAGATGGATCAGTGATGGAGCTTGAGCGAGAATAGAGAGAGAAGGATTGCTGGCTGGAGAAAATCGGAGAGAAGAGAGAAAGATGGAGTCTGTCGGAGAAGTGAGACAGAGTTGAAATCGGAGAGGAAGAGAGAGAGAATAGGGGCTATTTTCAGAAATGAGAGATAGAAATGGCAAAAGAGATGGAGAGAGAGATTGCCGGAAAGAGAAGAGAAGAGAAAGAGAGGCTGGAAGGGAATGCCGAAGAGATGAGAGGAAGCCGGAGAGAAAAATGGAGAAGAGAGAGAGGACGAGAGACAGACGGCGCGGGAGGAAATGAGAGGAAAGAAGAGAGAAAAGAAAAGAAGAAGGGAGAGGAAGCCCGACGGTCGCACGCTGAAGTTGACTTGCCCTAGGCGAAGTCGACTTCGCCCCTGTGGAGTTGACTTCACCCTGTCGCGGAGTCAACTTCGCCTACCTGGAGTCGACTTGGCCTATCGACTTGGACTTTTCTAAGTCCATTTCTCATATTTAATTATTCCTAATTTAACTCAATCATCCCCATACATTTTTAATTTTGTAAAATGATTCTTTTGCTAAAGGTTTGGTGAAAATATCTGCAATTTGATCCTCGGTTTTCACATATTCCAAGCAAACATCATGATTTTCAACATGTTCATGAATAAAATGATGTCATATATCTATATGTTTGGTTCTAGAATGTAATACAGGATTTTTAGTCAAACAAATTGCACTTGTATTATCACATCTAGGGTGTGTTTGTTTGGGGTCAAAACTTGTCAATTAAAACTTTTCAACCCAAAACTTTTCACTCTTCATAACTACTCTATTTTTTAATTATTTTTTCACATTTTTCTATACAAACTACCCTACTTTTCAATCATTTCTACACAACTATCCATACAACTAACCTATCTATTTTAACTTTATTCTCTTCACTCCTCATCATTACCCCTATTATATCACATCATTTTCTATCAATTTGACAACTTCTACCTCTAAAACTTTTCATCAAAAGTTTTACCTCTAACCAAACACACCCCTAATTAGAATGTTATAATAATCAATACCATAGTCTTTTAGTCGTTGTTTCATCCAAAGTAGTTGGGCACAACAGCTCCCGGTGGCTGTATATTCGGCTTCCGCCGTAGATAGAGGAACACTGTTTGTTTCCTTGAATACCATGAAACCAACATGTTTTCAAGGAATTGACATGTTCCACTAGTACTTTTTCTATCTATTTTGTATTCGGCAAAACCCGCATCCGAGTAGCCGATTAAATCAAAAGTTGACCCCTTTGGATACCAAAGTCCAAGATTAGTGGTATTTATCAAATACTTAAAAATTCTTTTTACAGCCAATAAATGTGATTCTTTAGGACATGATTGAAATCTAGAACACATACAAACACTGAAAAGAATATCGAGTCTAGAAGCAGTTAAATACAACAAAGATCCTATCATACTTCTATATAGCTTTCGGTTGATACATTTACCGTTTTTATCAGTGTCGATCTTGATCGTTGAACTCATTGGAGTGTTTTCTCCCTTGCTAGTTTACATTCCGAATTTTTTTAGCATTTCTTTGATATACTTGGACTGATTTATAAATATTCCTTCTGCTTGTTGCTTGATTTGTAGTCCAAGGAAGAAATTTAATTCTCCCATCATGCTCATTTCAAATTCGCTCTATATAGTCTTAGAAAATTCTTGGCACAGAGTTTCATCATTAGCACCAAATATTATATCATCTACGTAAATTTGAACAATTAAAATATTTTTGCTTTTATACTTGATGAATAATATAGTATCAACCTTTCCTTTTTGAAATTCATGATCAATCAAAAATTTATTCAACATTTCATACCAAGCTCGTGGAGCTTGTTTTAGTCCATATAATGCTTTGGTTAATTTATAAACATATTTTGATTGATCATTTTCTTCAAATTCAGGGGGTTGTTCAACATATACTTCTTCATTCAAGTATCCATTCAAAAATGCGCTTTTCACATCCATTTGAAACAATTTGAAATCCATGTGAGAAGCAAATACAAGTAAAATACGTATGACCTCTAATCTAGCCACAGGTGCGTAAGATTCTTCAAAATCAATTTCTTCTTCTTGGGAATACCTTTTGGCTACTAGTCTGACTTTATTTCTTATCACAAGCTCACTTTCGTCTAATTTGTTCCTTAATACCCATTTGGTACCAATAATAGTGCAATCTTTGGGTCTTGGAACTAAGTGCCATACATTGTTTCTTTCAAATTGATTTAGCTCGTCTTGCATTCCAATAACCCAATTTTCATTATTAAGAGCTTATTCGATAGTTGTTGGATCAATTTTTGATACAAAAGCATATTGTCCACAAATGTTTTGTTTTGACTTTCTAGTTTTTACTCCTTCATAGATATTACCAATAACTTGCTCAATTGGATGAGCATTTTTAAATTTTAAATCAGTTGGAGGTCTGTGAGAATTGTTACCTTCACTTACCCTTTCCTTCGTGAAATTTTCTGGCTTGTGCTCGGTTTCCTCTTGTTGCTCTTGTTTTTTTGCTTTTGAATTCTTCGATGTATCATCTGCATCACTTAATTCATCCTCCTTTCTCGGAGTTTAGTTAAATTCATCAAAAACAACATGTATTGATTCCTCTACTATTTGATTTCTTTTGTTGAAAATTCTATATGCTTTGCGATTTAATGAATAACCAAGGAAAATTGCTTGATCACTTTTGGCATCTAATTTTCCCAAATTTATTTTTTCATTATTTAACACATAACAAGTATATCCAAAAGTATGGAAATATGATATGTTTGGTTTTCTGTCTTTCCAAAGTTCATATTGGGTCTTTTTCAATATTGCTCTAATGGTAACTCGGTTTAATACATGACAAGTTGTACTTACAGCGTCACCCCAAAATCTTTTGGACAATTTACTCTCATTTAGCATAGTTCTAGCCATTTCTTGTATTGTCCGATTTTTTCTTTCAACAACTCTGTTTTGTTGAGGAGTTCTTGGTGCAGAAAATGAATGGTGGATTCCTTTTTCGTTGCGAAATTCTATGAATCGTTTATTTTCAAATTCACCACCATGATCACTTCTAATGGAAATAATTGAACTTTGTTTTTCATTTTACACCAAATTTGAAAACGTGACAAACATAGAAAATGCTTCATCTTTGCTAGCTAAGAGAATAATCCAAGTAAACCTTGAAAAATCATCAACAATTACAAATACGTACTTTTTCCCACCAAGAGTTAAAATGTCCGATGGTCCGTAAAGATCCATATGCAACAATTCAAGTGGTCTAGTCGTTAAAATTTTCTTTTTGGTGGAAAATGACATTTTGGGTTGTTTAGATAATTGACAAGCTTTGCAAATCTTATCTTTGTCATATTTAAGCTTTAGTAACCCTTATACTAGATTCTTTTTCCACAATATTTTGATATTTGACATATTTATATGTCCAAGCCTCGTATGCCATATCCATGGATCATTTTCTATGACTATTAGACATTTTTCTTCAAGTTCATCTAGGCAAATCAAATATACATTTCCATGTCTTTTGCCACTAAATACTATGTGTTCATCATAAAAAACATTGCATATAGAGGATTCAAATATAACTTTATATCATTTATCACATAATTGACTAATACTTATTAGGTTGTGTTTGAGTCCTTTAACAAATAGTACGTCCTCAATACATGCATTTAAAATTCCATAAACATTTCATTTATCTTTTATTTTACCTTTTTCATTATTTTCAAAAGCAACTGTTCCTTTTTTGCACGAGTTGATCTTATGGAACAATCGTTTTTCTCCCGTCATGTGTCTTGAGCAGCCACTATCCATAAATCATATGTTATTGGCCTTAGCTCTAAGACAAACCTGCAAAAATCAAGTCAAGTAGAGCTCATCTTTTTGGTACCCATTTTATGGGTCCATTTGGGTTAGTTATCCATTGGAATCTACGTTGATGTTCTTTTGAAGCCATAAATCCAATGCTTTTGGGCATCCAAACTAATTTTGCACCAAGATTTTGTAATTTTCTCAATTTTCATTGATAAACCTTGTGTCCCAACTTGTTGCAAACATTGCAAGCTCTTGGTAGTCTAGAAGTGGGAATCTGTTTGGTAATTGGTTCCCCAGTTGGTCTTTTGGTCCAAACCACATGATTTATTCTAGGTTTAGCATAAATGGGTTTAGCTTTGTTCCTTGGAGCATTAGATTTCTCTTGCTCAAATGTGGTATACCAAAGTCCATTCTTACAACTTTGGGAGGTCATGTTTAAAAACATTTTCACACTTTCTCCTGGATTAGAAAACTTGGCAAGCGATTCATTTAATGATTCATTTTCGTTTTTGAGTTTTTCTAACTCATTTATCAAGGTATTTCTTTCATTTGTTAAATGATCAACTTTTTTTTGCAAGTTTTCCGTTCACAATAGTTACTGTGTTAAATTGTCTTTTCTTTATTGTGATCTTGTTTCCTAACTTCTTTATTTCCTCATATAATGAATCATAGGCTTGTTGAAGTTCTTCTAATTCAGCACATTTGAAGCATTCATTTGTAGAAGAAAAAATTGAAAAAGATTTTTGTTTGGAGGTTACCTCTTCACTACTTGTGTAGTTTGTTGAAGTAGCTTAATCCTCCAAGATTTCCGTTGCTGCAAGACATACGTCGGAATTTACCATGCAATAAATTCTTGCGCAATTCGCTTCACATTCTTCACTTGAAGAGCTGCATGTCGTTGACTTCTCTTCATTTATATACATGCTTCTTCCTTTGATTCCTTGAAATTTTGTTGTCGCCTCGATCCTTTCTTTGCTCCTTTGCTTTAGTCTCTTCGGGTGTTGGGCATTGAGCTTGCATATGCCTCGAACCACCACACCGGTAACATTTTGTTGTTTCTTTCTTTTTCTCTTTAGAATTTCTTTCTTTAAAATTTTTGAAATTTCTTCCTTTCCTTACAAATTTTCTGAATCGTTTTGTAAGTAAGGCGATTTCATCGTCATTTTGTGGCGACGAGGTGGTGTCATCCGAATCTTGTGCAGCTTTCAAGACGACGAATCTTTTACTTTTGTGGTGATCTTCATTTCTTTCCTTTATTAGCTCATGTGACATTAATTGTGGCGCCCCAGACCGAGACGTCACTTCCTTACCTCAATATCTTAATCGATTGGTAAATGTGAATCAGGATTGTTGCCCTGATCACGCGGCGGGATTTTAATTGGAACTTGTCCAAATTTTTTTCGTTTCTTCATTCATCATCATTTCATTTATAACAGAAGCAATGGTACACTTGTACATATCCTTTAATCCATTTCAACATGCTGTTATACATCATAGGCCCTCTTGACCTAATCATGACATTCCCATCTCATACATACATATATTCAATCATTAGTTCACCTAGAACTCGGAACTTTAAACAAGTTCACATATACGTCAACATACCTGAATACTTTCATTCATATCGTTCCACTCACCATGGCTATTCCTTTTAGCCCACATGGTACTATATCGTACATTTTCTCCATTTCTTAGGTCCTCGACCACTTAAGTCTCCTAGTACCTATCTAGGATTTGGAAAACAAAATGTGAGTGATAACTCGATAAGCAAGCATTTTAGGGCAAGACTTTCCTTGAAAATCATTTCCTAAAATATTTTTCTCATAAATCATTTTGGCCAGGGGACATTTTATGTCCCAAACATCTTGACATAAACTATTTTTGACAATGGACATTCTCATGTCCACGAAAAGACATTTTTTCACATAAATCATTTTGTCATTGGACGTTCATACGTCCTAAGACATTTTTCTACGTAAATCTTGTTGGAAACGGACATTTATACGTCCTAAAATATTTTTCCACGTAAACCTTGTTGGAAACGGACGTTTATACGTCCTAAAATATTTTTCCACATAAAACTTGTTGGCAATGGACATTCATATGCCCACAAACACTTTTATCCCTTAAACTCTTTTAAAAATGGACATTTTTATGTCCACACATGTTCCAACATAAATCTCTTTAGGAAATGGACATTCTCTTGTCCAACGATTTTTCAACATAAACCCTTTGGAAATGAACATTCTGTTGGTCCCGAGTTAATGGCAATTGCCCAAGAGGGGAGGGGTGAATTGGGTATTTAAAATTTTCAACTTAAATAGAAACTTTACCCCGGATTAATCTAGTCCCCTTTATGAAGAAACAGAATGGAAAGCAATATAGTGTAGAGAGCAGAAATAAACATCAACACACAAGATTTTATAGTGGTTCGGGCAACCTCCCTACTCCACTCTTCCAAGCTCATACCCCGTGTGACTTGGGTTCCACTATGTATTCCGCTAATACAACTAGAGTCTCCACTTTCTTCTAGATTCTAGCTCTAGGGGGCATATACAACCAGTGCCTCTGCTCTCTTCTAGATTCTAGCTCTAGAGGGCATCAACAACACACAACACAAGTAGGTGACGAGTTCCACTCCAATCACACCCTACTTTGCTTACACTTGATCTTAGTTACCCAAACTAAATCAAGTTCAATACAATAATAAGAATAAAAGAGAGTTTCTACACGTTACTGTTGTGTAGAGGTAGTTTTGACGCAGAGAAGAACTTGTACAACAGTGTTGATGATTCAATAAGAAGCTCTTGCCAGTTTGAACTCGGAGTTCTTCTTCTTTATGATGGCTTGATCACTTAATGCTCTTGAAGATGGGAGTTATGCACACTTAATGATTCTCAGCTACCTTCCTCGTTCATATTGAATGCCTTTTATAATTGTGGAGGGAATCCGAACGTTTGGAGGTAGGTGGCGCGCATTTAATGCGCCAACGTTCGAAAATTTTCCGACCGTTGCGACCCAAGTCGCAGGTGGAGTCGACTTCGGGTGCGACTTCGCCCAAGTCGCAGATGGAGTCGACTTCGGGTGCGACTTCGCCTGTTCGCAATTTCTTCAAGTTCCAGTCTGGGTCGACTTGGTCCCCGACTTGACCCAAGTCGCAGGTGGAGTCGACTTCGGGTGCGACTTCACCTCGGCAGCTTGCTTGACGAACTTGAAATCCTTGGAATGCTTTGCTCGCTTGAGTTTCTTCATGTTTGGTTGTTTCTTCCTTCATTTATATCTCTTTGGACCACTGTGTTATTATTCTAGCTTGATGTCCTTTAGCTCCATGATTTCCAAACCTTGAGTTCTTGAGTCTTGAATCTTGAAATCGATCAAATCCCCGATTTGGCTTTTGAAGTTTCTGCCCTGTCCAACTGGAGTCGATACTGGAGTCAACTTGGTCTGCGACTTCACCCAAGCCGCATGCGGAGTCGACTTTGTCTCCGACTTCGGCAGCTCTGCTCCTTGATTTCAACTTTGGACAGAAATGACACCTCCAAGTCGCGACTGGAGTCGACTTGATTTGCGACTTCATCTCAAGTCGCAAGCGGAGTCGACTTGGGATGCGACTTCGGTAGTTCTCGTTCTCGATTTCATCTTTGGAAGGAAATGACGTTTCGAAGTCGATGCTGGAGTCGACTTGTTCTGCGACTTTACTCGAGTCGCAAGCGGAGTCGACTTGGGAAGTGACTTCGGCACCTGTCATTCTCGATTTCAACTCTGGAAGGGAATGACTGTTGGAAACAATGTCTAAAACAAAATAAAATTGACCAAAGCATGAGTTTTGATGATTAACAAAGTTAAATTTGAGTATAAAGTGATTACTAATGATTATGTTGAATGTCTTAAGGAATGAAATCAGCCAAGTCGATTCCCAAGTCGACTTGGACTTCGACTTAGGGTGAAGTCGATCCCAAAGTCGACTCCATCCTTGACTCCAAAATGAACCTCACGACCAGATTTGAAAATAGAAGGAAAGCAGGTGAAGTCGCAGGCCAAGTCGACTCCACTTGCGACTTGGGAAGCCAAGTCGCAGATGAAGTCGACTCCAGCATCGACTTGAGATGGCAAAATCACTCCAGAGTTGATTTTGGGGCAGAAAAATACCGAAGTTGCAGACGAAGTCGACTCCGGTTTGCGACTTGGGTGAAGTCGCAAACGAACTCGACTCCAACATCGACTTGAGGTCTTCAAAGTTCAAGACTCAGTTTCAAGCTCATTTCAAGATTAACTTGAGTTTTCTCAAGACCAAATCAAAGGTGCAAGCTCATTGTCAACTTAAGTTTCTCAAGTCCAAGGCAAAGCTTTAAGCATATTTCAAGATGAAATTCAAGATATGAAGACTAATATCAAAAGAAAGCAAGGTGCATGAATCAAAGGCAAATCAACCATACAAGTTTTCAAGATCTCCAAGACTCACAAGGTATACAAAATATGAAGCCAATCCAAAATGAAAATGATTGAAGGAAAGAAGCTAAGCAAGATAGAAGAAAATCAAACATGATCAAAATGTTTTTGGCACAAAGAATTGCGTAAGTCGCAACCCAAGTCGACTCCAAGATCGACTTAAGTTCAAGTCTGAAACCAAGTCGACCCAGACTCAGACTTGGAAACTACAGAAGTGAAGTCGCACACGAAGTCGACTCCACTTGCGACTTGGGAAGCCAAGTCGCAGACGAAGTCGACTCCACCTGCCACTTGGGGAAGTAACGTTCGAATTTTTTAACGTTGGAACATTTATTGCGCGCCAACCACTTCTATAACGTTCAAATCTTCCCCCTTCTATAAATAGACACTCAAGCAAACATGAAAACACACACTACATAGCCTAAAGAGAGGAAAGAAGTGCAAACAAGAGCTCCCATTTGCTTTTCTCTAAATTTGAGTGATCTATACACTTTCAAAGGAAGAACAAGCTTCAAGTTGCAAGTAGCTTCAACGATATACAACCGGTTGCTTCTACAGATTCTTCCTCAAGCTGAAACTTGCCTACACAACTCAGTAAAGTGTAGATCTTTCTTATTTTCATTATTCTTTATTCTTGGTGCTTAGTTTGAGCTTGTTGTAACAAACCAAGACGTTGCAAGTAGAGTTGTGATTGGAGTTAAACTCATCATCTACTTGTATCAATTGTATAAGCCCCCTAGAGCTAGAATCTAGAAGAGAGCATAGGCTCTGATTGTGTATGCTCCCTAGAGGTAGAATCTAGAAGAGAGCGGAGACTCTAAGTGTATTCGCGGAATACATAGTGGAACCCAAGTCACAACGGTGTGTGAGCTTGGAAGAGTGGAGTAGGGAGAGGTTGCCCGAACCACTATAAATCTTGCCTACTGTTTTACTTTATTGCCTTTATTACTTCATTGCTCTCTATTTGTTTCAATCAAGGGGATTAAGCTTTTAAGGGGTTAAGTTTTAATTTACCGAAGAATTTTATAAGAACCCAATTCACCCCTCCCCTCTTGGGTTTTGCCATTAACTCGGGACCAACAATGACGTCTTGAAGTCGCTTCTTGAGTCGACTTGGGGATCGACTTGGCCTAAGTCGAAGCCTGAGTCGACTTGGAAATCGACTTGACTTGCCATGCTTCATATTCTTCAAATTTATAACCTTAAGTCATTTCCACAAACATGTTAGTAACTAAAACTTACTCAAATTGATTTGTTAATCATCAAAACATAGACTTGACTTATTTTCCACATATTTCCAACACATTCTTATGTCCAAAATATTTTCCAACATAAACCCTTTTTCATGATCCCCATCTTGGGGCTTGTTTATAGCAAACAAGTCATAAATCCTTTTCATAAAAACTTTTGCATAAAAATCATTTTTTTATTCTTAATATTTACACATTTTGTGTAAAACACCCTACTTTTAGGGTAACTTATGCATAATGGCTCATAGAAATCCAATTTAGGATAAATTTTTGTCTAAATGCTTTTATATCCCAATCTTTGGGCTTTTGAAAAGCAAAACATATGCAAACACATTTCTTCCCATCCAGTAGAGACACTTACCACGTGATCATGCTACCTTTTGGAAGAGAATCCTTAACAGCATGCTAGCCAGGCGGCTGTTTTATTTATCCTACTCCCATCTCAGGGAGGGCGCCGCTGTCACTCCTGTTATCCCTTAGCGACTCGATCTTATGTAGAGTGGGCCCCGGTCATCCCAACCGTGCTCTACAACCTGCCTGTTCTTGTACTGGTGCGCCGTACATTATTATGACGGACCGCAGTCCGTTTGATTTGAAGAACCACAGACCGCAGCCCATGTCCTTTTAAACCGGGATCACAGATCTCTGTCTGCATCCATAACACACAAAAAATCTTAGACCAAAGTCTATTTATTTAAAAATCATTTTTTAAAAAACACGCCATAGACCACAGTCCATGTCAACTTGCAAGCGAGCGCGCCCACTTTAACAAGTTGTCATTTGAAATCTAGTCTTTAGGATGACCTTCCTTAAATTCTTTTCGAAACATTTTGAGTAAAATATTTTGATAAACATTTGAAATGTTTGAAAAATAATACATCTTAAAATCCTTATAAAAGAATTTCAAAACCTTTGAATTTTTAAAATTAAACTATTTTATGAAATTAACATAGGAGGTTGGTCATCCTTAAATCCCTTTTAACACATCCGTAGAAATATTTTTCAAGATATTTTCAACATAGATTTCCTTATCTAAAAGAAATCAAAACTTTTCGAATATTATTTCAAAACATATGAACTATGTCCAAATCATTATTTATTATTTAATTATCAAGACATAGCAAAACAAATCTTTTTCATAAATCAAATCCCCTTTTCCTTTTTCAAACATAATTATTTATCATAAAATATCATAAAAGAAATTCAAAACTTATTTACGTTTGTTGCTTTGTGAAAAAGGGCAAAATTTTCTTTTTCTTATAAAATACTTTTGAAACAACATCATAAAGAACTTGTTTACTTGAAAGCAAATTCTTAAATGAAAACATCGACATAAAACGTGAAATCCTTTGAAAACATTATCGTGGAGAACTTACTTACTCATAAGCAAAATTCTCGAATTCTATTAACATAAAGCATTGCCAATCCAAGGCAACCCTTGTGATAAAATTCTTATCTTAAAACGTATTGCTTGCTTCTAATGATGCAAACCTTGAAGCTTTTCGTTAAAGCCATTCTTTTTCAAAACTTACGACTTTTAATTAAAGCCGTCCTTTTCAAAACTTGTGGCTTTATAATAAAACCTTCATTTTCAAAACTTGTTCTTGCCCACTCGTCAAAACATAAACATAAACATTTCAATCACACATCATCATATAGAAAGAAAATATCATTTTAGAAAGTTTGCTTGCTTACCTGAGATCGCCATAATCCCTTTCTTCCTAACTCGTCTTTGCCTTTGCCTAGATAAATGAAAATAATATTTTATTTATTTGCATCATCTTCAAATACTTATATTCCTTAGGTTTTCCTATCTACATAAATCTATTTGTCATAGGGTTCCCAAAACAGCAACTTTAGAACCCGTTTTTCGTCGTTTCAATACTCCCTTTAGCAACATGGTCTAAACAAATTTTTTATCCAAATTCTCCAGCCTTAAACCATGATTTTCTTAACCTAAATTTAGGGTATTAATATATGTTTAAAATTCATAAATTAACTCCTCTCAAAACAGCAACTTATTTCCCTATTACGGGTACCATTTTCACCCCATTTGGACATCTATTCATAAAATTCATAAAAATCAGATTTGGGGCTTATCTTCCCAAATCCTCTTGGGCATCCAAAGTATCATAATCCTAGGGTATTTTACCCTACATAACTTCCATAAATCATTTAATCTCATTTCCATACCATTTTCAACATAAAAATGGAAAAATCAGGTCATATATGCAACCCTAGGTTCCATACTTTATAAAATCAGCAACCTATTCATAAATCGTCATATAAATTACACTAAAACATGATTTATATCCCATTATAAGTCAAATTCCATCACAAAAACCTGGAATTTAACATTTATCTTGATTTATTCCTTAAGTTGTCCATAATGCTGAATTTAGGCACACTGAATTATGAAAATCTTGAATTAATATCAAATCAAGTAGTTTTGATCTAAAATTTATACCATAACTTAATAACTATATTTATTAATTAAAATAAATATTTCCAGCATGAAATATTTAGTATTTATATTTATTTTTATATTTTTACTTTGCTGGACAGTAGACCCCTTTTTAGACAGCCTAAATCACGTTAATTATGGGGTATATTTATACCCATCAAAACCTAATGTTTATTTTTTTAGTGTGATACTAAATATGTATTTTATATTCTGTAAAAGTTTCAGCCCAAAATTTCTTGTATAAAAATTATTAAGAATATTTTGGTGCAGCTGATCCTACCACCCATACAACCCTGTTCAGGTTGATTTTCTCAGATTTTTAATTTGAAACGTGATTATTATTTTAAGCTAAAAATTAGGTCGTTATTTAAGAATCCCATCATGAGTCTTCCCACAAATTTTTAAGCTAAAAATCGTTCATTAACTATTTATTACATATTTTAGATTTCTGCCTTATTTCTTCTAGGTTTTGCTCTCATATTTGCATCTCTTTTGAATACATATGCAAAACCCTCAATCAATTCTTAATTATAGCATGTTATTAATCTTTCTTTAGAGGTTTATTATGATTCAAAATCATGATTCCAATATAAAAAAGAAAACTTGAAAATTGAAAGACTTAACTCAACGAGTACTTACCCGATTTCGCTTTTATTTGCCCCGAGCTTCCCGAGCTGCTCCTTCCTTTTTTCCTTATTCTTTTTCTCCTCTTTTCTCCTCTTCCTTGTTGGGTTTGACGTGCATGCTGCTGGTCCTTGGAGACAATTCCTTTTTTTTCTCCCTTTTTCCTCTCTCTCTCTCTCTCTCTCTCTCTCTCTCTCTCTCTCTCTCCTTCTCTCTCTCCTTTTCCTTGCTGCTGGAATGTCCAACCCCCTTGCTCCCTTTTTTTTTTCTTTTTATAAACCACTTTTCTTGATGCCCAAGTAACCCCATAGGCATTTTTGTAAATTTCATTTTTCATCTTCCCAATTTGCCCTCGTTGCTTAGCTCTTAAGCAACTTGTTACTTGCTCTCCAAGAAACCAAATTTCCATGATAATTATCTTAATCCATTTCATTCATCTCTTAGATTTCATAAGTTTATTCCATCATTTCAAATTTCATCTCAATCCGACGTTTCTACGTCAAGTTATAACCACTTAAATTTATCTTTTGGATTTGGGGATAAAGATAATTAATTATCACCCTAAATCCATCATGATTTCCTTAATCCAATCCATTAATAAGATTGGGCCTACCGTTGTGAGCTTACCTTTCAAATTTCATCAAAATCCGCCTTGTAGGCGTCCAGTTATGAATTTTTCATCTTAATTCCACAATTACATTTTAGTCTCCATAAATTAAATCATGATTATTAACATGGTTATTCATGACACCTTGTCACCTTTAAATCCTCATTAAGCCCCTCGGGTCATACCGACTCACTTTGGGCTCCGACGATTAAATTTTTAATCACCATTCCTAATTAAACCCTAATTGCAAAATATCATAAAATCATAAAATCATCCATAAATCATTCAAAATTCATTTAAATCACATATAAATCAAATATACATGTTTAATGCATCCCATTGATTCCTACATAGGTTGGGATTTCATATTAATGAGCTAATAAGATCTTCTAACTTTAATGTGTTTAGGTCATTGGCTTCTTCTATTGCAGTAATCTTTGGAGTCCATGATTCGAGTAGCGCCCTTAAAATTTTCATTACCTGCTTAGATTCAGAAATTGCCTTTCCTAGCCCTTTCAAGGCATTAGTAATCTTGGAAAATCATTTCAGAAATATTTTTTGTTTCTAACATTTTAAAGCTTTCCAATTCTCTATTCAAAATATTTCTTCTTATCCCTTGGACTTGAGAAGTTCCTTCATAGATAGATGTTAATATATCTCATATCTCTTTGGTAGTCAAACAAGAGGATACTCTATCATATTCGGAGGCAGTAAGAGCACAAAATAATGAATTCATAGCCTTGGTGTTGCTCTTGACAATTTTCACTTCCTCATCAATCCATTTGGAAGCTCTTTCATCAGTAGGCAAGGTCACACCGTCTTTGGAATGCAATCTAAGAGTCCATATCTGTAGCCATAATGAGTTGTTTCACACGTAGCTTTCAATAGTCAAAATTGTTCCCATCAAACAAAGGTGGCATAATAAAAGATTGGCCTTCGGCAAATGCGGGAACGGAAGTTGATTGAGATACCATATCAAAAGATCTCTTTGGTAAAACTCAAAGACCTGCTCTGATACCACTTGTTGGTCCCGAGTTAATGACAATTATCCAAGAGGGGAGAGGTGAATTGGGTAATTAAAAATTTTCAACCTAAATTAGAAAGTTTTCCCCGGTTTAGTTTTGGTCCCCTTTAATGAAACAAATGAAAAGTAGTAAGATGATGAAAGCGGAAATGAAAAATAATAGACAAGATTTATAGTTGTTCGGGCAACCTTCCCTACTCTACTCTTCCAAGCTCACACCCCTTGTGACTTGAGTTCCACTATGTATTCCGCGAATATAACTAGAGCTTTCGCTCTCTTCTAGATTCTAGCTCTATGGGGCATATACAACCAGAGCCTCCGCTCTCTTCTAGATTCTAGCTCTAGGAGGCATATACAACACGCAGCACAAGTAGGTGACGAGTCCCTACTCTAGTCACAACACTACTTTGCTATCAATTGATTTGAAATACCAAAATCAAAGCAAGCATCAAAAGCCGAATAACAAAATGAAATGAAAGACATCTACACTTTACAAATTTGTGTAGTCAAGTTTCAGCTCGAGGAAGAATTCGTAGAAGTGACGAATCGATTGGCGTTGAAGCAAACAGCAAGTTGAAACTCGTTCTTCCTTCAAAACATGTATAGATCACTCAATTGTAGAAGAAAGTGGAATATAGAACTTGGTAGCTTCTCTTTCCTCTTTTTTTGCACAATCTTGTATATTTCCACATTTACTTGAGTGTTTATATATAATGGGAGGAGATATTTGAACGTTAGAGAGTTGGTTGGCGCGTAATAAATGCGCCAACATTCAAATTTTCAAATGTTACGATCCAAGTCGCAGGTGGAGTCGACTTCGGGTGTGACTTTGCCCAAGTCGTATGCTGGAGTTGACTTCGGGTGCGACTTCGGCTGTAAGCAGGCTGTTCAAGTTCTTCCTCAGGTCGACTTGGCCTTGGACTTGACCCAAGTCACATGTGGAGTCGACTTCGGGTGCGACTTCGGATTCCTCCAATTTCTAAGTTTCTTCTTCAGGTTGACTTGGACTGGGACTTGACCCAAGTTGCTGCTGGAGTCGACTTTGGTTGCGACTTGACTTTCTTAGCTTGCCAAGTGAACTCAAATTCCTTTGAAATGACTTTGGTAACTTAAATTTCTTCAAATTAAGTGTTCTTTCTTTGATTTGTATCATTTGAAATTCAATATGATTATTTTAACTTGAAACTTTTTGACTCTATGTCTTGAATTTTTGAATACTTGAGTCTCAGAGTGCGTGAAAAAAATGTCCAAGTGCGTGCACTTGATCCAACATGATGAATTCATGCAACCTTGCTTGTTTTGGACTTGATTTGATCTTCATTTGGTCCAAGTCAAATGTTTGAATCGACTTGGTCTTCAACTTTACTCAAGTCGATCATCAGGTCGACTTGGTCTGCAACTTTACTCTTCAAAATCTGTACTATCAGTCTGAAGTCGATGCTAGAGTCGACTTGATCTACGACTTCATCCAAGTCGCATGTGGAGTCGACTTCACTTGCGACTTCAGCAGCTTTTGGTCCCCAATTTCAGCGCTGGACAAAAAATGGGCTTTGAAGTCTGAGCTGGAGTCGACTTGACCTGCCATGCTTCATATTTTTCATTTTTATATCCTTACACATTGCACAAAATATATGAGTAGCTAAAACTCACTCAAATTGTGTTGTTAATCATCAAAACATATATTTTGGGTATTTTGCTTTTGATTTCAACACCTGTTTCCAACAACACCAACATATTCACATTAATAAGTCATAAAACTAAACATATTTAACATTCATATAAGTAAGTTATATAATTTGTAAAATTAATTTATACCTTACAAAGTAAGCCAGACAAGTCAAGGTGAGTTGGGATATGATCGACTTGCCCTACCCCTTAGAATTGAAATACTAGTCTATGATCTTGACCTACCTTGCCCCACCCCACCCAACTAAATCAAAATTCTCATTCCAACCCTCTGTAAAATTAAGGCGAGTTACGAATCGACCCAACCCTATTTTTTCCTCTTTTACTTCTATAATCTTAGATTTATTTTTTCTTAAAATTTTTTTTATTATGATGTTGGATGTGTAAGATTTATGGTATTATTTTAAGAAATTCATGGATTTCCCCCACAAGCTCTCCATTTGTCAAGGTCTTGGTATCTTTAATTCTTTTTCATTTACGACTGTGCTTGCAAGGTTTTGGATTTCAGAATTGAGGGGTTTTTATTACTTTGGACATGCTCTGTTTTATGCTATATCTCAATGTTGTCAGAACCAAATTGGTGAAGGGACTAGGTTGGTTCGAACTGGTTTGGCTAATTAAACAAATTTGTTTGAAACAATAATGTTAGCATGATATATTTATGATGTCATGAATCTTTAATTATTTTTAATTAATTATATATTGAAAAATTATGTGTTTGTTACTCTTAAACCTATATGTTAGACTCTAATCATCATAATAAAACATGAAGAAAAAATTAATAGACTTGAAATGTGTAATAAGTCTTGAATATTGACACTTGACACTTGAATTATCTTTGTTTATCTCAACTTATTTGTAAATTGCACTTTTATAAACATATGAAACAAATAAAGAAATAGAATAAATCAATAAGAATTGAATAATTAAATCATTCATAATAATATGAAATTAAGAATAATTCATGTGCTCAATAAATATGAAAAATTTAGAAGTCTACAAATCTATCACTCCCATCAAACAAATATTTTTAAACATCTACAAAGTGCAAATCATCATCCTCATCAAACATAATATTTTAAAATTCTACAAATCCACCTTCACATCATTGCCAAAAAAGAACAGTGTCTTCAAATTTCTTCTTCATCAAGTTCAACAATGACATCTTCATTTTATCCACCAACTAAAGTTCCTAAATAAAAAAATGAAAACATTGGTTAAATATATGAATTTTTAATCAAAGTATTACTTACACATAATTAAATAAAAAATTAAATAATACCAAAGTCATCAACTCCTTTTGTTTGTTTCCTACTATTTGGCTGATCCATTTGCATATAAGTTTCAAAACCTTCATTTGTCATTCATGAAGACTCTTTTTCTACCACTCTTTCCTCTAATATATCAATATCTTCTAAAAAATGAGATCGTAATATTGATATTTCCTTTTTTCCTACAAAAAAGGTTAGAAAAATTTACTTGCATTTCTTAACTTGTTGTTGTGAGAAGTTTTTACTTTCTATCCTTCCAACAATTGTAAATTGTAATGGACATACACAAGATCATTCGGCCAATTTTGGTTTTTGTATGAATGTGTTCGAAAACACTCCAATTACATTCACATTCAGATGAATTGAACATAAAATTTTCACAGCCATTTTTACAAATTAAGAGTACCACATTCATAAGCTTGCTGCCAAATAATTGCAATACATCAGCCATTTTTACAAATTAAGAGTACCACATTCATAAGCTTGCTGCCAAATAATTGCAATACATCAGTAATCATAAGGGATATTAATTAAGTATTTGCAAACTAAATTACAAAGATTAAAAGTTTATACAAATACCTAGAGATAAGTTGTAATGAGAATGAACAACATTAGACTGTCAATATTATCATGTGCATAGTGGAATGAATTTGTCTCATGAACAATAATTGTTTGTATATGAACATTCATGTTTAGCTAGTGAATAGTTTGAAGCAGCCCTTGCATTGTCTTTGTCTTTGTAACTCTATCCATGTGATAGTGAAATGGTGGATTCGAAAAATGACTAGCTAAAAGAAGAAATTTACCAAGTTGATTTTCTATCAATTATCCACAATTAGAAGGTAAGGATCATAAGGAATCTTAAATTTCAGTAAAATCTTTTTCATTGAATTTTTAGTTCTATGCATAGCTCCATAAATATATCCCATTATAGGTCTTTCATCACTATCCACAATTCGCAACACACAAATTAATGGCTCAAATGCTTTTGGAGCTACAATGCATCTTTTCTAAAAGACAGAATTCAAAACCAAATCATAAGTGGCTCTTCTCTTTTGACTTTTGCTCCATTTACAATCCACCTATTCTTTACTAGTTATCATTGCCCGTAGTTAATTCTTATAATTCAACATCCTTTATAGTGATATACAATTTATTGCAAAATGAGTTATTGCAGGGCAAATGATTTCTTTTCTACCTAATTTTCTCGTCAACTACGAAATAAAGCCATGATTAGAAATACATGTTGAAATGGAACAATCTTTATCAATCTATTGATCTCGAGTTTATGGAACAATCCAAGAGGGGAGGGATGAATTGGGTATTTTAAAATTTTACTCAAACAGAAACTTTTCCCCTATTCAATTTAATCTCCTTAATGAAATAAGCAGAGAATATGAAGAGAAATAAAGCAATAAAAGCAGTCGAGCAAGCCACAGTAATAGACATGATTTTTATAGTGGTTTGGGCAAACTTTCTTACTCGACTCTTCCATGCTCACACCCGTTGTGACTTGAGTTCCGCTAATGGATTATCAAATACAACTAGAGCAGCATCTCTCTTCTAGATTCCAACTCTAGGGGGCTTGCACAAGCACAGTACAAGTAGGTGATAAGTCACACTCAAGTCACAACACTACTTTGCCTTCGCTTGATTCCAATTTCCAATATCAAACCAAGTGTTAAATACAAACAATGAATCAAACAGAAGAAACTACACTTTACAAGTTTGTGTAGGCAGATTTCAGCTCGTGGAAGAACTTGTTGAGAGAATGAAATGATCAGTATGTTTCTTTCAGCAAGTTGGAGCAAAGTTCTTCACTTGAAGTTGGTGTAGATCACTTTAATGCTAGAGAGGGTGGAAGGCGAACACAATAAATGTTTCTCCAACCTCTAGCACGTCCTCTTGAATGCTCTTTTATAATGGTCGACTAAATTCGAACGTTTGGTAGTAGGTGGCGCACATTTAATGTGCTAACGTTCGAATTGTTCCAACCGTTGCGAATCAAGTCGCATGTGAAGTCGACTTCGGATGCGACTTCACCCAAGTCACACATTGGAGTCGACTTTGATTGCGACTTCGGTCTTCAGCTTGACTTCAAGTTCCATTTCAGGTTGCTTGATTTTGGACCTGACTCAAGTCGCAGGTGGAGTTGACTTCGGGTGTGACTTCACCATCTTTATGCATAGATTGGAACTTGGATTCCTTGAAAGTGATCATTGGTACATCTTTTTCATCTCATATCTTGTTCTTCAAATGATAACTTAGATTTTTAGTGATTAGTCTTGAAACTTGGCATATTCATCTTCTTCTGAAATCTTTATCTTTGTGGTCTTGATCTAAAAATGATTTGCCTTCCTTGAGTTTGAAGTCCAAAGATGTAGTTCATGATTTTCTTTTTAATAATATACCATATTGAATAATTCTACCATGGCCATTTGCTTCAATGGATTGTCTTGGTCTTCAGCTTGACTCAAGTCGGAAGCTTGGGTTGACTTGAGGTTGGACTTCATTCAAGTCTCATTGCAGAGTCGACTTGGGATTGCGATTTCAACCAAGTCGCAGGTGGAGTCGACTTCGACTGCGACTTCACCTGTCTCCTAGCCCAAATTCAAGGTTGGAAGGAATTAATCTCCTGAAGTCGATAGTGGAGTCGACTTGGGTCTGCGACTTCACCTAAGTCACAGGTGGAGTCGACTTTGACTGCGACTTCATCCGTCTTGGTACCCAAATTCAGCTCTAGAAGATTTTTGGCATTTGAAGTCGATCTTGAGGTCGACTTGGGTATCGACTTCGCCTAAGTCGATGGCTAAGTCAACTTGGCCTTGCAACTTGGTTTGCTATGTTCTGAAATTTAAGTTTTTATCCTTTAACTAAGTTCAACGAACCACATTAGTAACCAAAATATTCTCAAATTGAGTTGTTAATCATCAAAACATGGATTGTGCTTAATTTGCCTTTGATTCCAACAATCTCTCCATTTTTGATGATTGACAAAATCAATTTGAGATATACCTTTCATTTTCTTTCAAAAATAACAAATCATACTTGTTTTGGTGTTTAGAACATACAATTTAATTATCATTGCATTCCAGGTTTTAATGAATCAACAATTAATACACATACAAACATGCATTGTAAACATTCAACCATTGCAATTTTAAAACATAACACGATATGAACCAAAACATGTCTTATATATTCAAACATTTTTATACAATGGAGAGCAAAAAGAAAATACAAATGGCCTAAATGTACATGCTACCCAACCCACGAAAACAAACTATCCTAAACCTCAAATCTCCTAAACCTCAAATCTCTCTCCCCCTTTTTGTCAAAGAATCAAAAAGGAGAAAAGAAAATTTGGATTTGGTAAATTGAAAGGCTGTGATTGGGTAGGATGGAGAACGAGTAGGTGGGATCAGTCGGATATGGGCAAATGAGTAGAAAGATGAGAAAGCCTGAACGGTGGGTTCGGCTCCCACAAATTCACCAAAATATGGATGCAGATCAGGTAAACTCGACACCGGGCGAGCTCGACTGCTTCCCGACGCGAGTTTGTACTTGATTGTTTGTAGTTCGTGATCCATCTTGTCTTGGAGAGTGTGCATCACCATCATCGCCGTGTGGATCCCTATCAACTGCTGCATAAGCCGGTCTTCCATTTGTTCAAGGTGATCCCGTATGGCATGAACAAAAGCCGACCAATTCGGTGAATGCGGATGTAAATCGGGAATCTGAGAACCTCTCGGAGAGCAAGAGCCGTGGGACTGAGGTGACGCAGACTCGGCTGGTGCAGGCGATGGAGATGGAATCGCCTCTTGCTGCGGGGACTGAGGTGACTGCTCCCCCTCAGGATGACCACCCTCCGCATTGGGTTGATCTGCCTGTCCTATCCTCTCCCGTAGTCGTTTAGCTCGGAATTCTTCTAAATTGATCTTCATTCAGGTCAGAAGAGCCCTGTTGATGACATTTGTAGGCTTTAGGACCTCGAATGGCTCCCCATCCAAGTCAACATCTAGGAAATGCTTGATCTTGGTGATCCACGTCCCATAGGGCAACACTCATGGATTTTCCTTCTTCGAAGCCAGAGCTTCCAATAATAAGGTGGGTAAGCTAACCTTTACCCAATTTGTTACCTTTCATAGAATCTCGGCCTCTTACGGATTCATTTGGTTTTGACCTCCTCCCTTTGGATAGATACAGTGTGAAATGAGAAGTCTCAAAACCCAGAGTTGGGGAGATAGATCCATGTAATGTAGAAATTTGATCCCAGATGGTACTTATTGCTATTTGTCAGTTGGTTGTACATTTGAGTAAGTGACAACCCCTCAGGAATATTCTCATTTTCCTTGGGAACTTCAAAATGTTTGCAATATGGTGGATTGCATTGTTTCTGCAAGTTGAACTCCCAATCCCCAAGTTCATCTCTTTTCTTTTTACAAATGTGATGTAATACTCCTGATCCCATAGATAATAGAAAATTCTTATCAAATCAGGGTATATCATATCATCGGCTTTCAATAGCCCAGTCCATCCTTGAAAATCCAACAATTCTTCTATCCCAAATTCAAAATCATTGAGGAACTTAAAATCAATAATCTTCAGAATAAAGATCTTACGCTCATAAAAGTTGTGATAGAACCGGCTGTGCTGCTTCTCGGTTCTGAAGTAAGTGGTTGGCATTTTTAGCACCTGCCCCTTCTGTGTAGGTGTTCCTTGCCTATTTCTAGCTGATATTGTGTCACTGATTGAGTCAGAATTTGAATTTTCCTGTTGTAGAGTAGATGACGATGGATTGGCCTCCCGGAACCGCACCCGATGTCCCATCGATGCGGAGGCTTCCTCTCAAACCCGTTTTGACGACGTTCGTTGCCGGTGGGGCACCCCCTCACAAGTGTTTGATCCGGATTGTCTGGAAATGGGCAATTTGGAGGGTTTTGCTACTGCTTTTGGAGCCATGAAATTTTAATTGAATTAGGGGTTTTGAGATAGAGCAGTAGAGGGAGAGAGGGGTACTGAGGAATAGAGAGAGAGGCAGTGAAGCTTGGGAGCTTGGAAAGAGAGCAGAGAGAACTGGAAAGAAGGGAGAGAGGCAGTGTGGAACATGGAGAGAGGTGTAAATGGAGAAGAGAAACGAGCGGGCTACAGTGGCAGTTTGGGAGAAACCGGTGAAACTGTCGCCGAAAAATTGGTGAATGCTTGCAGACAGAGAGAGAAGAGAGATGAGAGAGAGAGACGCTGGGAATGAGTAATGAGAGAGAGAACTGAGGATGAGAGGCCTAGAAAGGGAGGAAACAAAGGGTCGGCGCTGGAGAGAATGGGAAGAAGAAGAAGAGAGAAGAAAAAGGAGAAGAAGGAAGAAGAGGGCCTCGCGCGAGAAGACCAAGCAGCACCTCGTTGGAGTAGACTTGCCCTAAACGAAGTCGACTTCACCCCTTGCGGAGTCGACTTCGCCCTGTCCGAAGTCGACTTGGATTTTGTGGAGTTGACTTCGGAAAGTTGACTTGGACGGATCAGAGTCGACTTGGCTCTACAGACTTAGTTTTCTAATTTGCTTCCCCTATCATATTTTACTCCTAATTAAACTCAATCATACCTATATCATTTTTAATCTTATAAAATAGTTCCTTTCTAATGGTTTAGTGAAAATATCAGCAGTTTGGTCATCATTTTTAACATATTCTAAACAAATATCATGATTTTCAACATGTTCACGAATAAAATAATGTCTCACATCTATATGCTTTATTCTAGAATGCAACACAGGATTTTTGGACAAATAAATAGCATTTGTATTATCACATCTAATTGGAATATCATGATAATCAACACAATAGTCCTTAAGTTATTGTTTCATCCAAAGTAATTGGGCACAACAACTCCCGGAGGCTACGTATTCGGCTTCCACGGTAGATAGAGCAACACTAGTCTGTTTTCTTGAAAATCATAAAACCAATATGTTTTCAAGAAACTGACATGTTCCACTAGTGCTTTTTCTATCTACTTTGTAACCGGCAAAATCTGCATCCGAGTAGCCGATTAGATCAAATCTTGACCCCTTTGGATACCACAGTCCTAGATTAGTGACATTAATCAAATATCTAAAAATTCTTTTTACAACTATTAGATGTGATTCTTTAGGACATGATTGGAATCTAGAATACATGCAAACACTAAACAAAATATCCGGTCTAGAAGCGGTTAAATACAATAAAGAACCTATCATGCTTCTATATAGTTTTTGTTCACTAGATTTACCCTTTTCATCTTTGTCAATCTTGATGGTTGAACTCATTGGTGTGTTTGCGCCTGTGCTATTTTGCATTATGAATTTCTTAAACATCTCTTTGACGTACTTGGGCTGGTTTATGAAGATCCCTTTCGCTAGTTGCTTAATTTGCAGCCCAAGGAAGAAGTTCAATTCTCCTATCATGCTCATTTCAAATTCACTCTGCATAATCTCAGAAAATTCTTGGCGCAGAGTTTCATTAGTAGCACCAAATATTATATCATTAACATAAATTTGAACAATTAAAATATTTTTGTCCTTATACTTGATGAATAATGTTGTATCAACTTTTCCTCTTTTGAAAGTCATGATCAATCAAGAATTTTCTTAACCTTTCATACCAAGCTCGTAGAGCTTGTTTGAGTCCATATAATGCTTTGGTTAATTTGAAAACATATTTTGATTGATCATTTTCTTCAAATCTAGGAGGTTGTTCAACATAAACTTCCTCATTCAAGTATCCATTCAAAAATGCGCTTTTCACATCCATTTGAAACAATTTAAAATCCACATGAGAAGCAAAATCTAGTAGGATACGTATGACTTCTAATCTAGCCACAGGAGCATAAGATTCTTCAAAATCAATTTTCTCTTTTTGGGAATATCCTTTGCTACCAATCTGGCCTTGTTTCTCACCACAAGTCCACTTTTATCTAATTTGTTTCTAAAGACTTATTTGATACCAATAATTGTGCAATCTTTGGCTCTAGGAACTAAGTGCCATATATTATTTTTTTCAAATTGATTTAGCTCTTCTTGCATTGCAATGATCTAGTTTTCATCATTAAGATCTTGATCAATGGATATTGGTTCAATTTTCAACGCAAAAGAAAATTCTCCACAAATATTGTGTTTGACCTTCTAATTTTTATTCATTCATAGATATTACCAATAACTTGCTCAATTGGATAGTCATTTTTCAATTTCAAATCAGTTGGAGGTTTATAGGAATTGTTACCTTCACTTACCCTTTCCTCTGTTGAATTTTCTTGCTTTGCTTCGATTTCTCCTTATTGTTCTAGGTATTCCACCGTTGGATTCATTGATGACTCATCTGTATCACTCAACTCATCCTCCTTTTTCGGAGTTTGGCTAAATTTATCAAAAACAATATGTAGTGATTCTTCTACTATTTGATTTTTCTTGTTAAAGACTCTATATGCCTTGCTATTTGATGAATAACCAAGGAATATAACCTCATCACTTTTGGCATCTAATTTTCCGAAGTTGGTTTTTCCATTGTTTAATACGTATCAAGTACACCAAAAAGCATGAAAATATGATATATTTGGATTTCTTCCTTTCCATAGTTTATATGGGGTCTTTTTCAAGGTTGCTCTAATGGTAACTTGGTTTAATACATGGCATGCTGTACTTATAGCTTCACCCCAAAATCTTTTGGACAATTTACTCTCATTTAGCATAGTTCTAGCCATTTCTTGCATTGTCCTATTTTTCCTTTCAACTACCTCATTTTATTGGGGGGTTCTTGGTGCAAAAAATGTATGGTGAATTCTCTTTTCATTACAAAATTCTATGAATCGTTTATTTTCAAATTCACCACCATGATCATTTATTTTCAAATTCACCACCATGATCATTTCTAATGAAAATAATTGCGTTTTGTTTTTTATTTTGCACCAAATTTGAAAACGTGACAAATATAGAAAATGCTTCATCTTTGCTAGCTAAGAGTATAATCCATGTGAATCTTGAAAAATCATCAACTATAACAAATACATACTTTTTTTCACAAAGAGTTAAAATGTCCGACGGCCCATAAAGATCCATATGCAATAATTCAAGTGGCCTAGTCATTGAAATTTCTTTTTTGGTGGAAAATGTCCTCTTGGGTTGCTTGGATAATTGACAAGCTTTACAAATTTTGTCCTTGTCATATTTAAGTTTTGGTAACCCTTCCATTAGGCTCTTTTTCCACAATATTTTACTATTTGACATATTTATATGTCGAAGCCTTTTATGCCATATCTATGAATTATTTTCTATGGCTATTAGATATTTTCCATCAATTCATCAAGACAAACTAAATATACATTTCCTTTTCTTTTTTTACTAAAGACTGTGTGATCATCATCAAATAAATTGCATATAGAAGATTCAAATACAACTTTGTAACCTTTATCACATAATTGACTAATACTCATTAAGTTGTGTTTGAGTTCTTCAACAAATAGTACATCCTCAATACATGCATTTGAATTTCCATAAATATTTTCTTTACCTTTGATTATACATTTTTCATTGTTCCCAAATGCAACCGTTCCTTCACTACACGGTTTGATCTTGCGGAAAAATCCTCTTTCTTCCGTCATATGTCTTGAGCAGCCATTATCCATAAACCACATGTTGTTGTCTTTTGCTTTAAGACATACCTGCAAAAATAAGGTCAAGTGGAGCTTGTCTTTTTAGTACCCATTTTATGGGTCCATTTGGGTTAGTTAGCAATTGAAATCTACGTTGCTCTATCCTTGAAGGCATAAATTCAATGTTCTTTGGTACCCAAACCAATTTTGTCCCAAGGTCATATAATTTTCTTACTTTGCATTGATATACCTTGTGCCCCATCTTGTTGCAAAAATTACAAGCTACCGGGAGTCTTGGAGTAAGAATCCATGTAATAGTTGGTTCCCAAGTTGGTCTTTTGATCCAAGCAACATGATTCATTTTTGTTTTAGCTTGAATGGGCTTTGCTTAGCTTTTCTAAGTCCTTGGAGCATTAGACTTGCTACATTCTCCCTTCTCAAATGTAGAGTACCCAAGTCCTCTTTTGTTGTTTTGGGCTGTCATATTTAAAAATATTTTGACGCTTTTCCCTGAATTAGAGAATTAGAAGTGGTTTATTTAATGATTCATTTTTCTTTTTAAGTTTTTCCACCTCACTTATGAAAGTGTTCTTTTCATTAGTTAGATGATCAACTTTTTCTGTAATTTTTCCATTCACAATAATTACTGGATCACATTGTCTTTTATTTATTGTGATTTTTTTCCAACTTCTTTATTTCGTCATATAATGAATCATACACTTGTTATAGTTTTTCTAATTCATCACATTTGAAACATTCATTCATGGAAGAGAAATTAGAAAGATTTTTTAGCTTAGAGGATACCTCTTCACTACTTGTGCAGTTTGTCGAAGTGGTTTGATCCTCCAAAATTTCTGTTTCAGCGAAGCATAGGTTGGAATCTTCCTCCATTGTAGCTATGCAACAAATTTTTGCACAATTTGCAGCCTCATTTTCTTCATTTGAAGAACTGCAAGTTGTATATGTCTCCTTGTTGACGTACATGCCTTTTCCTTTAGCCTTTTGGAATTTTCTTTTTTCGTCTCGGTCCTTCTTCTCTTCGTTTCCTTGTTTTGTTTTCTTCATGTGTAGGACATTGGGCTTGCATATGCCCCATTCCTCCACACCGGAAGCACTTTGTAGTTTTCTTCTTTTTCTCCTTTGAACTCCTTTGTTTGAAGTTCTTGAAGTTCTTTCCTTTCCTCACGAACTTTCTGAATCTTTTTGTGAGTAACGCTATTTCCTCATCATCGTTTTGAGAAGATGAGGTGGACTCATCTGAAATTTGTGCAACTTTTAAGGCAATAGCTCTTTTGCCTTTGTGTTGCTCTTCATTCCTCCTATTTATCAACTCATGTGACATGAGTGAGCTGATAAGATCTTTAAGCCTTAGCGTGTTGAGGTCCTTTGGTTCCTCAATGACCGTGATCTTGAGAGTCCATGATTCGGGTAGCGCTCTTAGAATCTTTATAACCTGCTCAGATTCAGAAATAGCATTCACGAGACCTTTTAAAGCATTAGTAATTTTAGAGAATCTAGCAAACATTTCAGAAATATTTTTGGTCTCAAGCATTTTAAAGCTTTGTAGCTCTCTAATCAAAATATTTCTTCTCGTCCCTTGGACTTGAGAAGTTCCTTCATAAATAGATATAAGTGTACCTCATATTTCTTTGGCGGTTTAGCAAGAGGATACCCTATCATATTCGGATGCCGTTAGAGCACAAAAGAGGGAGTTCATGGCTTTGGTGTTGCTTTTAACGGTTCTAACTTCTTCCTCAGACCATGTGGAGTCTCTTTCATCAATGGGCAACACAACACCATCTTGCATAGCAATCCAAGAGTCTATATCTGTAGCCTTGATTAGTTGTTTCATTCTTAACTTCCAGTAACCAAAGTTACTCCTATTAAATAGATGTGGCCTTGTAAATGATTGGCTTTCGGCAAATGCAGTGGTGAAAGTTGTTGGAATGCCATTTATAAGATCTCTTTGGTTTAAACTCAAAGACCTGCTTTCATACCACTTATTGGTCCTGAGTTTATGACAACAACCTAAGAGAGGAGGGTGAATTGGGTATTATAAAATTTTACTCAAACAGAAACTTTTCCCTTGTTCAATTTAATCCCCTTAATGAAACAAGCAAAGAATATGAAGAGAAATAAAGCAATAAAAGCAGTCGAGCAAGCCACAGTAATAGACATGATTTTTATAGTGGTTCGGGCAAACTTCCTACTCGACTCTTCCAAGCTCACACCCGTTGTGACTTGGGTTCCACTAATGGATTATCAAATACAACTAGAGCAGTAGCTCTCTTCTAGATTCGAACTCTAGGGGGCTTGCACAAGCACAGCACAAGTAGGTGATGAGTCACACTCAAGTCACAACACTAATTTGCCTTCACTTGATTCCGATTTCCAATATCAAACCAAGTGTTAAATACAAATAATGAATCAAACAGAAGAAACTACACTTTACAAGTTTGTGTAGGCAGATTTCAGCTCGTGGAAGAACTGGTTGAGAGAATAAAATGATCAGCAATGTCGCTTTCAGCAAGTTGGAGCAAAGTTCTTCACTTGAAGTTGGTGTAGATCACTTTAATGCTAGAGAGGGTGGAAGGCGAACACAACGAATGCTTCTCCAACCTCTATCACGTCCTCTTGAATGCTATTTTATAATGATGGACTAAATTCGAACGTTTGGTGGTAGGTGGGGCGCATTTAATGTGCCAACGGTTGAATTTTTTCGACCGTTGCGAACCAAGTCGCATGTGAAGTCTACTTCGGATGCGACTTCACCCAAGTCACAGACTGGAGTCGACTTCGATTGCGACTTCGATCTTCAGCTTGACTTCAAGTTCCATTTCAGGTAGACTTGATTTTGGACTTGACCCAAGTCGCAGGTGGAGTTAACTTTGGGTGCGACTTCACCATCTTTATGCATATATTGGAACTTGGATTCCTTGAAAGTGATCCTTGATGCATCTTTTTCATCTCATATCTTGTTCTTCAAATGATACCTTAGATTTTCAATGATTGGTCTTGAAACTTGACATATTCATCTTCTTCTAAAAACTTTATCTTTATGGCCTTGATCTAAAATGATTTGCCTTCATTGAGTTTGAAGTCCAAAGATATAGTTCTTGATCTTCTTTTTAATAATATACCATCTTGAATGATTTTATCATGGCCATTTGCTTGTATGGACTGTCTTGGTCTTCAACTTGACTCAAGTAGGATGCTTGGGTCGACTCGAGATTGGACTTCACTCAAGTCTCATTACGGAGTCGACTTGGGATTGCGACTTCAACCAAGTCGCAGGTGGAGTTGACTTCGACTGCGACTTCACCTGTCTCCTAGCCCAAATTCAACGCTGGAAGGAATTGATCTCCTTAAGTCAATAGTAGAGTCGACTTGGGTCTGCGACTTCACCTAAGTCGCAGGTGGAGTCAACTTCGACTTTGACTTCATCTGTCTTGGTTCCCAAATTCAGCACTGGAAGGTTTTTGGCATCTGAAGTCGGTCTTGAGGTCGACTTGGGCATCGACTTCGCCTAAGTCGATGACTAAGTCAACTTGGCCTTGCAACTTGGTCTGCTATGTTTTGAAATTTAAGTTTTTATCCTTTAACTAAGTTTAACAAGCCACATTAGTACCCAAAACATTCTCAAATTGAGTTGTTAATAATCAAAACATGGATTGTGCTTAATTTGCCTTTGATTCCAACACAATCAACTCTTTAACATCTTCCATTTTAGCAATATTCTTTAACATCAAATCAGTACTATGTGCAATATATGGTGTCCATATTCAAAAGCTGATAGTTAGATGCATTGTTAGTTATTACTTGTGTAACATTTCTGAGACCAACTTCCCTCACAAAGTCGATGAGCAATTTAAAAAGCATTTGTCCAATTTTTGAATGTTCTGAAGCAGTAACTAACTTTAGAAATGTAGTTCCCTTAGAATGATACATTAAGGAGTTTATCAAGGTCATTCTATTTTGATCGTCCATAAATCAATCATTATAAAGCAATCAATTCTTTCTATATTCCTTTAAATAATTCAATTTGATGCCTCACCTCACTCACATTCTTTTTTAGTAAAAACCTCTTAATTAGGATATGCATGAACTTTAAATTCATATCCAATGGAGCATGTATGATCAAATATTGATTAGAAGTGTAATGAATTTGCAGCATTAAATGAAATGTATGAATCATAAAACATTTTGCAATTTCTGAATATGCTCTTTCAATTGCATCTTTACTAGTCATAACAACCTCGATGGATGGTTGAAACTCCCACTAAGTTTTTTCATTTTTTAACTACTTTCCCTATTTCTTTTCAAACTAGGGCTCTTAAGAAAATCTTCTTCTTCATCAATGCCTTTGTAGGCAGGTTATGGTCTAGTTTTGGGAAGAGGATATTTTTTTACTCGTGGTTATCGTTACACTACTTGTTTCAATGTCATTCTCAAGTCTAGAAGTACATTATGTGTGACGTTTTTACAAGCAACAACATCAACCTTTATATTTGCTAAGTATTTTTTCACTCTATAAATTTCTTCTCCTAAGAAAATCTTCCTACAACACATACATTTCATTTTATTCTTTTCTAGTTTAATAACATGATTCCATGTAATATCAATTTTCCCTAGTAAGTCTTGATCTAGAATCTGTCATACTGTCAGGTACTAATGTAACAATTAATCTTGTAGGGTGGGAGACTGGTTTTTATTTCTAGATGAGTTTGATGTTGACATGATGACCAAATAACTACCTATAACAATACAATGAAAAATTTATAAATTATTTAATCATGCAATCAATAATATTTTCTCAAACATACAAATTAATAATAGATAAATTATAATGAATAGCTACTTATTGGGTGCTACAATAATAGAATTTAGAAAACACACGTAACTAATAAATGAGGTTTTCACTTTACAATAGATATTAATATTATCCACTGCTATCTTTTAAAAAAATGATGTTGTTGACCAAAGATGAAGAAGATAACAAAAATTTACCATTTTAGGTAGAAGCTTAGAACTTGAAGGGGGCTGCTAAGTTGTGGCGCCCCGAACCGAGGCGCCTAGAAGCCTTACTTCGGGATCTTATTGATTGATAAACGTGACTTAGGATTATTACCCTGATCACACGGCGGGATTTTTAATTGGATTTCATCCAAAAAAATTTCCTTCTTTTTCTTTTATCACATAGAGACACATATTTATCATCAAATTTTAATTATCATTGATAACATTCATACTTGTTTTTGTACAATACAGGTTATTTTAACCCGGTCATTTCATACATACATAATTTGTAAACTCCTTACCATATGTTCATTTATACCATATACAGACCAGCATATTATAAAATTTTCTTCATACCTTCTTTTTTCCTTTCCTTCCTAGCCTGTGTTGTACCTGTCTATGGTTTAAAAAGCAAAATGTGAGTCGAAACTCAATAAGCGAATATTTTTCCATTTAAATGTGTTTTTCCTGTTCAATAGTAGACACTTATCAAGTGATCTACTATCAATCAGTGGAAACCTTTTCATAAAACCTTTCATGAAATATATACTTGCAATCTTAACATGTAAACCTCTTTTTCATGGACATAAAAATATTTTTCATAAAACTTCCTTTCTCTAAGGACATTCTCATGTCCTTAAAACATTTTTCATAAAATATTTTCAAAACAAGCATATGCATCATGCATTACGTTTTTGTCCGTCTGGTATGTGACACTTACCAAGTAATCACCTTTTCCTCCTTAGGAGAAAAACCATCTCAATTGATAACTCGCGAGCTAGACAGTTATCCGTGTCCTTCTCCCATTTCAGGGAGGGCGCTGCCGGCATTTCGCCTTTTGAAGCGACTTGGTCTATGTAGAGGGGGCCCATCTTGCAAACGCGTCCGGTCTACATATCCTCTACAATAGACCTAGTACATGATTTATATGCACATTCTTTTCTCCACATTCATATGCTAGCATGCTTTTATAAAACTCCACAGACCAAGTCTGTGTCTTTTTCCTTTCCAAAACTTGATTCTAGCATATCTTTTCAAAATAGTACAGGCCTCGGCCTGTGTTTCCTTTTCCAACTTGAAAACTTGGTACAACTTAAGTTATCAAGTTAATAAAAATATTTTGATAAGGATGACCAGCCTTAAATAATTTTGGAAATATTTAAATAACACATTTCCAAATCTTTTGAAATATTTGAAGGAAATGTTTGAAAAATAGTAATTTAAAAATATTGCTAGAATGTTTACAAATAATTTTGATCGGTAAAACAATTTCGAAAGAAAAACATTTTAATATTTGAAGACAAAAGATTTTGCAAACATTTTTTTTTCGTTTTTGGGTTTTTCATGAACAAAGGATATACAGACACATAATTCATTTCTCATATGATATCATATTCTTTGTTCACAGAACATATGGGTTATTTTTGTAAACTTGTATGATCCTTTAATCATTACTTCAAAAATCATTGCTCAAATCGGTTATCAGTTGGCCTTCCTTAAATCGTTTTTAAAACATTTCAATAAATTGTTGCAAAATCGTTCGATAAAACTAAATATTATTTGAAAATCAAAATTTTCCTTTTCCATCATAATGCAACCATTTCCACATTTTCCCTTATTTTCATAAGGATTTGCTTATGATAAAGCAATTCCCGCATATCTCAAAATTTCTCCTTACTTCCATATGGATTTGCTTATGATAAAGCAATTTCGACATATTCCATGGTTGCAATATAAAACATATAAAAATCATTTTCAAAAAAATTTGCTTGCTTACCTCTTGTTTTGCTTTAGTCTGAATCCTCTATCCTTTTCTTTTCCTTTTCCTACACAAGTGAAAAGGGTATTTTATCCATACAATTCAATGTCTTAGATTGCTTCTCATGCATATTTTATGATCTTATTTCTATAGAGGTTAGTCTCTTAAAGGCATTAGGTCATTACTTCCTTATATGGATTTTTATCCATAAATCCTTTAAAATTCCATCCATACTTTCTTTAAAATATTAATCTCAATTTTTTCCATAATCACACTGTTTTACTTTTCATAGTCACTGTTCAACATTACTGTTCACGATCACTGTTCATGGTACTGTTTATATTTACTGTTCACAACAAGTTGGTTACTGTTCATGGGTTTTAAAATTTGACTTTTTTTCCAAAAATAAAAAATACCATGACATAGGTCTTAGTTAGTATATCATGAAAAAATTCATAATTTTTGAATTTATCATCATTAACTTGGCTAAATAAATTATTTTCTCAATATATTAAAAATTCAATATAATTTCACTTAAGCAAAATTCTTAAATCCAAAAATCATGAGATTAATATATTATCATTCTAACATCATAATTATCATAAACATTCTTCCCAAATTATCATTTAGCAATATTGGAGCATTATTTACACATTTTATGCATGATTTTCTCGAATGCTCTATCTTTGCTCCAAATTTTTGATGTTTAGGCATAATTCCATTTGAGCATTATAGCTATACTTATTTTCTCATGCTTAGGCATTATCTAAGCATTGTTTTATCCTACTTATCATCCAAAAAAAAATTTGAGAAGAATTCACTCACCCTTAGTGAAGATATCCTCCTTCTCTTATCACTTTCTTTCTCTAACCTTCTCTCCTCTCCTCCTCAAGGCTTGAACATGTGGGTGGGGGTTCGAAAAGCTCAAATGAGCTGGGTTTGTGTGCTTTGGTCGTTCACCCCATGCCCCTATTTATAGTCTTGCATTTTTCACATATTAACAATCTACCCCCTCTTGCTACAAGTACTAAATTCTAAATACATACAATATTTTGAGCTTTGTGCAGCCCCCTAACTACTGTTCATGCCCCCTAGCTAGCCCCTATTTATTTAATGATTTTTGATTTATTAAAATTAATTTTTTAAGCTAATTCATCTGAACCGTTGATTTTAGGATAAGATTGATTTTGGACCATTGGATTTTGGCCCAAAGTCAAGCCTCCCCCATGCCCAAGCAGCCATTTGGATTTGTGCAACTTTTCGCTAATTATTTGATTAATTAAAATTAACCCCAAAAGTCAAGTATAATTAAGGAAAAAGGTGGGTTACTTTTTTGATCTCCAAATGACATTTCATCTTGACCATTTATTCATAATTTTTGTCACATCTTAAACCATTCATCATGATCATCATAATATTTTGGTCATCCGTAAAAAATTTCGCTTTAATCTGACGTTCGGATTGCAAGTTATGAATTTTTCTTCATTTTCTCTTAAAAATCCACTAAAAATCCGAAAATACTAAATAAATCAAAAAGTAGCTATTTTGTCCTTTTGTGGGAAGCTTCCTTTTTCGTCTTTTATGATTAAGTTAATCCAAAGTGATTAACTTAACATATTCCTTAATCCCACATTTACTATTCACATTTCACTATTCACGTTACTATTCATCCGAATTAACATTCCATAATTAGCTATTTAATCATCCAATTCCACATATTGCAAAAATAGCATCAATATATTTCATCTAAAGATTAGCACATTATCTAGGGTTTATAACCCTAGGGTTTTGAGGTTTCACATAAGTGGAGAGGCTAAGAGGCTTGGAGAACAGAGCAACCAAGGAGGTCATCCATTAGTGGAGCAACTAGGAATTGCATAACACGTATTTTGATCTTTCATTTAAAAAATGACGTTAATACTGTAGTTACGAAAGCTTGATTTTTACAAAAATGTGCTATTTTTGGGAAGAGATTCTAAAAAAAATGGCATTTAGGAGAAATGGCAGGGAGGTGGTTGTGGATCGTTAACTGCAACTATCGGATCATCATGGTGGTGGTGGAAGTGGACCGTCAAACACGAATCTAATAAGCTTGAGCTTAGAGCTAGTGACTAACATCCTATCAGAGCTCAATCATAATCATTGCAGGGATAGTGGTGGTACTAGTCGTTCCACCTTCAAGCGGCGATAAATAATTTATAGTTGTGCCTCTATTTCATTTGGGCATATGTCGGTCAAAGTAAGAGGAGCAACATTGTCATCGGGAGAGGAGTGGGATGTTAGTAGTCTGGGCAGTGACGACCAACTATTGTGGAGAGTTATCAATCTTTAGTGGTTGGGCATAGGAGAACAACAACAGCTACTTTAGGGGGAAAACGAAAAGGGGTGGAAAAGGAAAGCGTATTCGGGCAACAAAGCAGTAGGCAGTACTGCAGTAGGTATATATTTTGATTTTTAGGCTTTTAATGCTTTTAACCAAACTAGTTGAACACGGTCCAACCATTAGTTCCAATTCAACCACTATTTGGGCAGTTCAAAAGGGTTGAACTGAGCCTGCTGTAAATGAACTAGTTCCTGGTTGGACCAATCTGATTAGCCAGCCCAGTTTTGCCAACACTACTGTAACTTTTACTTCTTAGCAAATTATGCGAATCGGCTTGTGTTTATTCCACTTTTTGCTAGATAAGATTTCATTATAATAAGCTTTTTGACATGGGTTTCTTCCAAATTAGCAAAAAAAGTAAGAGGGCCTTGTGGTTTGGTTAGTGTAGATCTATGATGATTTTGGGTTTTCCACCTCTTCAATCTTTTATAGCCCATTTCTTACAAACCACTAGTTGGGCCTTGCAAGAAACTTCCTATGCATAGTACACATTGCAACAATACACCGTAACATTGGGTGGGCAAAGATTGTAGAACTCAATTCACGATGCATATGCCTAAGGAAAAGGTTAAGATGGTAGCCTCTGAGTTCAAAATAGCCACAAAGGTCATGAAGGCTAAGCATGCATCTTGAGTTGTTGATTTAGGTGGATTTGTTCTATGGCAGATGATGCTAAAGATGTGGTATAATGGTTGGTGCTAGCAGAGTTTATGCTTACTGATGAAGAAGGTTGATGGAGTGTGAGAGAGAGCGAGAGAAGTGCACGGGAGAGATCAAGTTTGATGGTGAATTGACTGCGGTGTTTTTGTGGGTAACTAAATGTGATACTTAGACCCAAGTAGGACTTATATGAAAGCATTTGGCATGTAATTATGATACATGTATGTCTTGAATGAATTTTGGATGATTTTATGATTTAATGATATTTTGCAATTAGGGTTTCGATTAAAAATGGTGATTAAAATTAATCGCCGGAGTCTAAAGTGAGTCAGCATGACTAAAGTGGCTTAATGAGGATTGAGAGATGCTAATGTGTTATGAATAATTATTTTAATTATCATGATTTTATTAATGAAAATGAGAATGGTAATTATGGAATTATGATGTAAATGTTAGAAAATTCATAACTTGACGCCTACAAGGCGGAATGAAGTGAAATTTGAAAGGTAAGCACATGATTTTGTGCCCAATCTTATGGACGGATTGGATTATGAAAATTATGATAGGATTAGGGTTATAATTATTTATTTTCATCCCAAATCTAAAAGTTAATTTCAAGTGGGTATAACTTAAGATAGAAAAGTCGGTTTGAGACGAAATTTGAAAGGTACGGATAAAACGATATGAGGAATCATATGGGTGGATTTGATTAAGCTAATTATCATGAGAAAATTCATGAATTATGAGCAGAATTTTGTGCCATAAAATGACCAAAATGGGCAGCCCTATAGACGTTGCAATGAGGGGTAATTTGGGAACGTTAAAATGGAAATTACTTAAGTACCCATGGGGTTGCTTGGGGAGCAAGAAAGGAAGCAAATAAAAGGAGAAAAGGGGCAGCAGGGGCTGGACGTTTCCAGCAAGAGGGAGAGCAAGAGAGAGAAAGAGAGAAGGAAAGAGAGAGAAAGAGAGAGAGAGAGAGAGAGAGAGAGAGAGAGAGAGAGAGAGAGACAGGAGAAGGAGAAGAGAAGGAAGAGGAGGCCATCTTAGAAGTCTTCTTGGGGATTGAATTCTCTTCAAAAAATTCAGGTACGTGGTGATTTATTAACATTATTCAAGGATTAAATATTCCTAATTAATCAAATTTATTTATAAAGTTTAATTTGGGAATTAATTAGCCCATATCATCTAATCTACACTCATGTATTGTGAATTTGGAATAAAAACGAAAGATATGGAAGATGTAGAAAATGAACGATTTATTGTATGAAAATGTGTGTGAGAATCATGATAGTGTGATTAAGGAACAAATAAATTTTCAGCTTAAAAGGATAAGGAAGTTTCAAATTAAAAATCCGGGAAAAGCAATCTAGACAGGGTTGAACGGGTGTGAGGATCAGCTGTACTAAATAATTTTTAGTAATTTTTATACAAGGTATTTTGAGCTAAACAGTTTATATGATATATAAGACATCCTTAAGATCACAAAACCAAAATAAAAATTAATTTTTGAAAGGTATAAATATACCTAATAATTAACGTGATTTGAACTATCTGAAAATAGATGCTGCTGTCTAGCAGGGTAAAAATACTAAAATAAATATAAATTTTTGATTTTTTGTTCTGAAAATATTTATTTTGGTTAATTAATGAAGCAATTATGGTATGATGGAAATTTTAGATCAAAACTAATTGATTTGATAATAATTCAAGATTTTGAGAATTCAGCATGTATGATTTCAGCATTATGGACAGCTTAAGGAACAAATCAAGATAAATGTTAAATTCCAGATTTTTGAGATAAAATTTAACTTACAATGAGATAATAAATCATGATTAATTTCTGAAATTTATGGATTAAAAATCTATTTTGATTTAAGTATCAAAAGAGGTGTTGAAAGTATGTAAAACGGGTCTAAAAGTTGCTATTTTGGAACCCTATGATAAATGGATTAAAATTCCATAAATAAACCCTAAATTATATGTTAATTAAGGGGTTTAATCATGCTGAATTAATATGCAAGTTTCTGTTTTGAAAAAATTTTAAGAAACACATAAGATATGTGCTGTAAGATGAGTATATATGGAAGGATATACATGAATAAGTGATAAATGACTTATGTAATTTGCTAAAATGCAAAAATGCATGAAATTATGATAAAAGGCATGTTTATATTTCTGTTTCGATGATTAATGATAATCTCAAATTTTAAGATTAGTTTATGAAGATTTAAACCGTCGAATATATGCTTGAAATGAGCATCGACGTATGAAATGTGAAAAATAGAGAAAAAATGATAAATGGGAGGTAATGAACCGCCATATGTAGATTAAATGAAAAATAATGGTATGTTTGAAAGTTTAGCCTATATAAGGGTATTAAAAATGGAAGGAATAAATGAATAGACAAGAATGTTGTTAGGTATGAACACCCAACTTGAAAAGACAAGTGGGTTAACCTAATTTTGAGGTAAAATTCAAATGGATTCATGCAGGTTGGAAAACCTAAGGAAAGCAAGCCTTTGAAATTCATGCATATAAATGAAATTCTATTTTCATTTATCTAGGCAAAGGAAAAGACGAGTATGGAAGAATGGGATTAAGGCAAAACAGGTAAGCAAGCATGCTTTCCAAATATTGATTTCTTCTTATGTATTGAAATGATGGATTATGCTCATGTCGATGTTTTATGAATTTTCTTATGAATGGGTAAGCACAAGTTTTGAAAATGATGGCTTTAATGAAAGGTCAGAGGTTTTGAAAAGAATGACTTTAATGAGAAGCCTCAAGGAGTGCTTCATGGGAAGAAAGCAACACTATTTTAGATAAATGTTTTATCGCAATGGTTGCCAGAATTAAGAATATTTTATGTTGATTTTTGTAGGAATTTGCTTCCAAGTAAGCAAGTTTTTCATGATGCTATTTTCAAAAAGGTTGTATAAATTTTAAAATCATGGAAAACGATTGGTTTCCATGCCATGACATTGAAATGATTTGGACATCGAAATGATTTGGACATCGTCTATTGGTTTGAAATAATATTAGAAAAGTTTTGATTTCCTTCAAATAAGGAAATATTGTGAAAATGTCTTGAAAAATATTTATATGGATGTTGTTAATTGGGGGTTTAAGGATGATCAACCCGATAAATTGATTTCATAAACAAATTTGATTTTAGGTTGCTAAGATAGCATACAAAAGGCTATGCAAGTCCCTCTTTATATAAAAATGATGAGAAGAATATGTGGGCAATGATATAATGATAAGGTGGACAAGAGGGAGTGATGCAATTGCGTAACCTTTGTGAGCAAAAGGCCCCGAAATGGAAACACGTTTATCCTTGAAAACTTAAAAGTTTTGAATTTTCCTTAGGATGATGATTTCAAGATTTATTTCAAGAATCATTTTAGAAAAGATTGTTTCCTCAAACATCTCAAATGTTTATCGAAATATTTTACTCAAAAATGTTCTAAAAGAATTTAAAGAAGGTCATCCTAAAACTAGGATTTCAAATGGTAACTTGTTTAAAGAGGGGTGCGCTCACTTTACAAGTTGACACGGACTAGGGTCTGTGATGTGTTTTCTCTAAATAATTTAAAAAGACACATACTGTGGTCTATGAAGTTTTCAGAAATCATGCTTGCATAATGATATTTATGCTGATGTATGGTGCACTAGAATAAAAATAGGCCAGTTGTAGAGTACGGTTGAGGATAGACTGAGGCCCACTCTACATATGGCCAAGTCGCTAAGGGATGACAGGAGGCCAGTGGCGCCCTCCCTGAGATGGAAGAAAGATGAAAGAACAACCGCCTGAGTAGCGTACTGTTAATGATGGATTCTCTTCCAAAAAATAGCATGATCACTTGTTAAGTGTCACTACTGGATGGGGAGAAGTGCATTTGCATATGCTTTGCTTTTCAAAAACCCAAAGATTAGGATATAAAAGTATTTATACGAAAAGTTATCCTAAATAGGATTTTATGAGCTATTATGAACAAGTTACCCTAAAAGCAGGGTGTTTTACACAAAATGTGTAAATATCAAGAATGAAAAGAAATGGTTTCTATGCAAATGTTTTCATGAAAATGATTTATGACTTGTTTTCTATAAACAAGCCCCAAAATGGGGATTATGAAGAAAGATTTGTGCGAAAATATTTTATACGACTTATTTGCTAGAAACAGGTCTCAAGATGGGATTTATGAAAAATGTTTATGTGAGGAAAATGTCTTGGACATAAGAATGTCTGTTTCCAAACAAGTTTATCTGAAAAAAATGATTGGACATGAGAATGTCCATTTCCAAAAAAGATTTTATGTTGGAACATGTGTGGACATAAGAATGTTCGTTCCCAAAAGAGTTTACGTGATAAAAGTGTTTCTGGACATATGAATGTCCATCGCCATAAGTGCTCATGTGAAAAGTATTTTGGACATAAGAATGTCTGTTGCTAAAGTTTTTATGTGAAAAATGTTTTAGGACATAAACGTCCGTTTCCAACGAGGTTTATCTGAAAATTATTTTATGACGTATAAACGTCCGTTTCCAACAAGGCTTATGTGGAAAAATGTTTTCGGACGTATGATTGTCCAGTGTCAAACAATTCATGTGGAAATAATGTCTTTCTTGGACATGAGAATGTCCATTGCCAAAGATGGTTTATGTTAAGATGTTTTGGGACATAAAATGTCCCGTGGCCAAAATGATTTATGAGAAAAATGTGGCCAAAATGATTTATGAGAAAAATGTTTTGGACATAAAAACGTCCCTTGGCAAAAGAATGTTTTATGAAAAATGTCTTGAAACATTATGAATGTTCACACAAGATTAAAAGAAGTTACCTAAAAAGGATAAAACACACATGTTTTGCTTTTGATAAGCCCAAAAATGACTTATAAAAGATTTTTTAAAAAAGGATATTTATGAAAATGTTTTAAAGGGAAGTGCTTACCTATAGGCCTAGAGATAAAATGCTTGTTTACTGAGTTATCATTCACATTTTGTTTTCCAAACCTTAGACAGGTACTGGGATACTCAAGCAGTCGAGGACTTAAGAAATGGAGAAAAGGTACGAGATAGTACCATGCGGGCTAAAAGGATTAGGCATGGTGAGTGGAATGATATGAATGAAAGTATTCAGGTATGCTAACATATATGAATTTATTTAAAGTTCTAAGTTCTATGTAAACTAATGAATGAATGAGTGTATGTATGGATGAATGTATGTCTGGAATGACAATGTCATGATTAGGTTAAGAGGGCCTATGATGTATAACAACATGTTGAAATAGTTTAAAGGATATGTACAAGTGTACCATTGCTTATGTTATAAATGAAATGATGATGAATGAAGAAACGAAAAAAATTCGGACGAGATCCAATTAAGAACCTGCCGCGTGATCAGGGCAACAATCCTGATACATATTTACCAATCGATAAGATCTTGGAGTAAGGTTCTGTGACGCTCGGTTTGGGGCGCCACAGAGCTTTGTATCAAAGCAAGGATTGGTAAATAGGCATGGAATGGAGAAATAAAGGATGATGAAAGAATAAGCATAGTACCACATAGCTCGGTATGCGAGCATGGACTGGTAAATAGGTGTGGAAGGAAAAGACTTGGTATCATAGAGTTTGATATCCAAGCAAGGATTGGTAGACAGATAGGAAAATAGAAGATGAGAGGAAAAAGAAATGATGAAAGAGATAAATTGGAATCATAGGACATGTATGACATATGTGGTCTTTAACCATGTCTAATTATGATGCTATGATATGGTCATTTAAGGAAATGTAGCTGAATTGCTATGTTTCATAATATATATGGTATGTAAAGGAAGAATGATAAAGAGACCAGGTGAGATGAAAAAGACGTAAGGGGAGGCTGAGAAAAGACAAAGGATAGAAGGAAATATGAATAGATAATGGGTCGAATAATGGAACCCTGCATCTAGACACCTTACGTAATATAGCACAGGATTGTGCTAGATTTTACATGTGTAAGATACGATGCTATGGCGTCAATTGGGCGACATTTAGGCATCGATTCTCTAAGTGCTTGATTGATTTAGAGATTATATTCATGATAAAATGACAGACTATGCAAGTATAATTTGTATGTGTAAGGAAAAGCAACCTTACACCATGAAAGGAAAAAGTAGAAATGAGAAAGGTAGGAAAAAGGGGAATTCCTTTTGATTCTTAAATAAATGTATGATGTATGATATTATGCAACTACATGTGCATTTGATTTCATTCAGATGCTAAGTTCATATGAAAGAGGAAAGGTCATTGATCTTTCTAGTTAATATAATTAACTATGTGTGATATGAGTTGTTTTATGATAAGAAATCATATTGATATGATTTTACATGTTGCTTTCTACAATGTGTCTATCATCTTAGTTTTTGAATAAGGAAAAAGGCAGTTATAAATGATGAATCTATGAGTCAACAGGAAGTAGGACGATCAGGGCAGAGAGGACAAGTAAGTTCAATGACTCATCAATGACGAGTCAATATAAACCCTAAGTCGAAGTTTGGAGGTACTGTCGCTACAAGTAATACCTTACAGATAGAAAGAATAGAGAAAAGATAACTGCGGCTATAAAAAGAAGTCGTGCGGTAAGCCACCTAAGGTTGGGTAGCCTAAATGATAGAAATGGTTCAAAATCTTTGGATTTTCACCAATAGGACCAGTCAAGAAGATAGGAAGTAAACAGGCCGATGTAGGCCTCACTTCCTATAAGAATGAATGATAAGGAGATAGAAACATGAAAGGCCCGATAGGACCAATTAGAAGAAGGCAAAAAGATGGACCGGTACAGGTAATGACTCTTAACCTAGTACCAAAACCCTTAAAGATTGATGATGTTATGATAGAAACAAGTAAGAAGGTTATCAACGCATTTCTAGTTGAGCATCCACCTAAGTTCTCAGGTGAATTAGACCATATTTAGGCTGAGCAGTTGATGATTGAAATCAAGAAGTTGTTTAATGTTTTTCATGTAATGATGATCAGGAAGTTTTATGTATCCGTAGTCGATACTTATGAATGATAGGAAACCCTAATAGCCGCTATGCCACAACCAAGGAAGGTAACATGGCAAATTTTTATGGAAGAATTTCATGAGAAATATCTTCTAGTAAGACACTAGGGTACGACACATGTTGAGTTTAAACAAGTACAAGTAGGGCAAGGATAACTTGACCCTAAAATTAAGGAATCTGGTGTAGAGAAAGAAAGGAAAGAGAAGGCTATGACAAAGAGGAAAATACGCTATATCATGATAGGTTCTCCAATTTGTGGTATTTTTGATAAATAATACTTTGGAGAATGTATGAAAGGTTTAAACCAAGATCATAAATATGGACAAGTTCTCGCCACACTTGTCAAGTTATTGAGGCAAGGGAGGAAGAGTGCCCTAACTATGATCAAGTAGGTCACAATGCCTCAAAGTGTCCGACTAGGACATAAAGAGCAATAAGATAAAGAAGGCTAGCTCAATCCAAGCTAATTGTGGCTACCGGTTAATAGAAAGTTTCTACAAATTTATTGTAGAAAAGTGCAGTAGACCATGTTGGGTTAACAAGGATGAAAAAAAATTATTATACGTATGATACCACAGAGTTTGGTATCATGTATCATAGCAAAGGATGGTAAGTAGATGAGAGAAAAAAGGCAAGAAAGGATTGTCGGAATTCTCTTTAATTCCAATTTGTTGGGAAGATAGTTGTGAGAGATAACTCTCTATGATGATGATAAGTTCATAAGAAATGAATCTAGAAAGGATGACGAGGATCCTTCTCTAGGTGTATGAAAAATGAAAATGAGATTAGGAAAGGAAGATAAGAACCCTTGCTGGTTTATAGAAACTGGGAAAAAGGGATAAGGAAGGAAATGTTTAGACTCGTGTAAAATCAGTACTCCCATTAAACCAGTACTCCCATTAAGCTAGTCGACACTTGTATAACCTAGTTGTAGACATTATGTAGTAAGATGAAATGAATGGGTTAGCAAAGGTGCCTTTGCTAAGATATGTATGAATTGTATGTGAAGAGTATTATTGCTTTTTGCTATAGAAATGAAGATATTCATATTATATGAATTGTATGTGTAAAAAGGGAGATGATTGCTATAGATCTCTATTTGATATGATGGAATGGGCAGCTTAAAATTTACCCCATGATCAGATGAGAAATTATGTAATTTCTCTATGTACAAGGAAAAACAGCGCGAAATGACACAAATGAAAGGGCAAATGCCAATAAGAAACACATATGGGAACAGGAGAACAAGAAATAGTAGATATGAGCAATAGGTATAATGGATCAAGGCCAAAAACACCACAAAGACAAAGTAGCGCAGCGGAAGCGTGGTGAGCCACTGAACAGATTATAAATTGGTTATTATATATGAGCCTCACCCTAATAATTGAAATGTAATAGGTTTCGAGACGAAACCTGTTATAAGGGGGGATGATTGTGATACCCAGACCCAAGTAGGACTCATATGAAGGCATTTGGCATGTAATTATGATACATGTATGCCTTGAATGAATTTTGAATGATTTTATGATTCAATGATATTTTGCAATTAGGGTTTCGATTAAAAACGGTAATTAAAATTAATTGCCGGAGTCCAAAGTGAGTCACCATGACTAAAGTGGCTTAATGAGGATTGAGAGATGCTAATGTGTCATGAATAATTATTTTAATTATCATGATTTGATTAATTAAAAATTAGAATGGTAATCATGGAATTATGGTGTAAATGTTAGAAAATTCATAATTTGACGCCTACAAGGCGGAATGAAGTGAAATTTGAAAGGTAAGCACATGATTTTGTGCCCAATATTATGGACGGATTGGATTACGAAAATTATGATGGAATTAGGGTGATAATTATTTATTTTCATCCGAAATCTAAAGGTTAATTTCAAGCGGGTATAACTTAAGATAGAAAAGTCGGTTTGAGACGAAATTTGAAAGGTACGGATAAAACGATATGAGGAATCATATGGGTGGATTTGATTAAGCTAATTATCATGAGAAAATGCATGAATTATGAGCAGAATTTTGTGCCATAAAATGACCAAAATGGGCAGCCCTATAGACGTTGCAATGAGGGGTAATTTGGGAAAGTTAAAATGGAAATTACTTAAGTACCCGTGGGGTTGCTTGGGAAGCAAGAAAGGAAGCAAATAAAAGGAGAAAAGGGGCAGCAGGGGCTGGATGTTTCCAGCAAGAGGGAGAGAAAGAGAGAGAAAGAGAGAAGGAAAGAGAGAAAAAGAGAGAGAGAGAGGAGAACGAGAAGAGAAGGAAGAGGAGGCTATCTTGGAAGTCTTCTTGGGGATTGATTTCTCTTCAAAAAATCCAGGTATGTGGTGATTTATTAACATGTTTTAAGGATTAAAGATGCCTCATTAATCAATTTTATTTATAAAGTTTAATTTGGGAATTAATTAGCCCATATCATCTAATCTACACTCTCATATAGTGAATCTGGAATAAAAAAGAAAAATATGAAAGATATAGAAAATGAACTATTTTTTGCATGAAAAGTTGTGTGAGAACTCATGATGGTGTGATTAAGGAACGACCAAATTTTCAGCTTAAAAGGATAGGTACGTTCCAAATTAAAATTCTGGGAAAATTAACCTGGACAGGGTTGAACGAGTGTGAGGATAAGCTGCACCAAATGATTTTTGATAATTTTTATAAAAGGTATTTTGAGATAAAAATTTTATATGATATATAAGATATTCTTAATATCACACAAACAAAATAAAAATTAATTTATGAAAGGTATAAATATACCTAATAATTAACATGATTTGGACTGTCTGAAAATGGATGCTGCTGTCCAGTAGAGTAAAAATACCAAAATAAATATAAATTCTTGATATTTTGTAATGTAAATATTTATTTTGGTTAATTAATGAAGCTATTAAGGTATTATAGAAATTTTAGATTAAAACTAATTGATTTCATAATAATCCAAGATTTCGAGTGTTCAGCATTATGGACAGCTTAAGGAATAAATCAAGATAAATGTTAAATTCCAGATTTTTGAGATAAAATTTAACTTACAATGGGATAATAAAGTCATTATTAATTGCTAAAATTTATGGATTAAAAATCTATTTTGATTTATGTATCAAAAGAGGCGTTGAAAATATGTAAAATGGGTCCAAAAGTTGCTGTTTTGGAACCCTATGATAAATGGATTAAAATTCAATAAATAAACCCTAAATTATATGTTAATTAAGGGTTTAATCATGCTGAATTAATATGCAAGTTTCTGTTTTGAAAATTTTTTGAGAAACACATAAGATATGTGTTGTAAGATGAGTATATATGGAAGGATATACATGAATAAGTCATAAATGACTTATGTAATTTACTAAAATGAAAAAATGCATGAAATTATGATAAAAGGCATGTTTATATTTCTGTTTTGATTATTAATGATAATATCAAAATTTAAGATTAGTTTATGAAGTTTTAAACAGTCGAATATGTGCTTGAAATGAGTATCGACGTATGAAATGGGAAAAATAGAGGAAAAATGATAAATAGGAGGTAATGAACCTCCATATGTAGATTAAATAAAAAATTATGGTATGTTTGAAAGTTTAGCCTATATAAGGGTATTAAAAATGGAAGAAATAAATGAATAGACAAGTATGTTGTTAGGTATGAACACCCGACTTGAAAGACAAGTGGATTAACCTAATTTTGAGGTAAAATCCAATTGGATTCATGTAAGTTGGAAAACCTAAGGAAAGCAAGCCTTTGAAATTCATGCATATAAATGAAATGCTATTTTCATTCATCTAGGCAAAGGAAAAGACGAGTATGGAAGAATGGGATTAAGGCAAAACAGGTAAGCAAGCGTGCTTTCCAAATATTGATTTCTTTTTATGTATTGAAATGATGGATTATGCTCATGTCGATGTTTTATGAATTTTCTTACGAATGGGTAGGCACAAGTTTTGAAAACGATGGCTTTAATGAAAAGTCAGAGGTTTTGAAAAAATGGCTTTAATGAGAAGCCTTAAGGATTGATTCATGAGAAGCAAGCAATACTATTTTAGATAAATATTTTATCACAAGTGTTGCCAGTATTAAGAATGTTTTATGTTGATTTTCGTAGGAATTTGCTTCCAAGTAAGCAAGTTCTTCGTGATGCTATTTTCAAAAAGTTTGTATAAATTTTAAAATCATGGAAAACGATTGGTTTCCATACCATGACATTGAAATGATTTGGACATCGTCCATTGGTTTGAAATAATGTTAGAAAAGTTTTTATTTCCATCAAATAAGGAAATATTGTGAAAATATCTTGAAAAATATTTATATGGATGTTGTTAAAAGGGGGTTTAAGGATGACCGACCCGATAAATTGATTTCATAAACGGATTTGATTTCAGGTTGCTAAGATAGCATACAAAAGGCTATGCAAGCCCCTCTTTATGTAAAAATGATAAGAAGAATATGTGGATAAGGATATAATGATAAGGTGGACAAGAAGGAGTGATGCAATTGCGTAACCTTTGTGAGCAAAAGGCCCCGAAATGGAAACACGTTGTTTATCCTTGAAAACTTAAAAGTTTTGAAGTTTCCTTAGGATGATGATTTCAAGATTTATTTCAAGAATCATTTTAGAAAAGATTGTTTCCTCAAACATCTCAAATGTTTATCAAAATATTTTACTCAAAAATGTTCTAAAAGAATTTAAGGAAGGTCATCCTAAAACTAGGATTTCAAATGGTAACTTGTTTAAAGTGGGTGCGCTCACTTTACAAGTAGACACGGACTAGGGTTTGTGATGTGTTTTCTCAAAATAATTTAAAAAGACACGGTCTGCGGTCTGTGAAGTTTCAAGAAATCATGCTTGCATAATGATATTTATGCTGATGTATGGTGCACTAGAACAAAAATAGGCCGGTTGTAGAGTACGGTCGAGGATAGACTGGGGCCCATTCTACATATGGCAAAGTCGCTAAGGGATGGCAGGAGGCCAGCGGCGCCCTCCCTGAAATGAGAGAAAGATGAAAGAATAGCCGCCTGGCTAGCGTGCTATTAATGATGGATTCTCTTCCAAAAGGTAGCATGATCACTTGTTAAATGTCACTACTGGATGGGAAAAAGTGTATTTACATATGCTTTACTTTTCAAGCCCAAAGATTAGGATATAAAAGCATTTATACGAAAAGTTATCCTAAATAGAATTTTGTGAGCTATTATGAACAAGTTACCCTAAAAGCAGGGTGTTTTACACAAACTGTGTAAATATCAAGAATGAAAAGAAATGGTTTCTATGAAAATTTTTTATGACTTTTTTTCTATAAACAAGCCCCAAAATGGGGATTATGAAGAAATATTTGTGTGAAAATGTTTTATACGACTTATTTGCTATAAACAGGTCTCAAGACAGGATTTATGAAAAAAGTTTATGTGAGGAAAATGTCTTGGACATAAGAATTGTCTATTTCCAAACAGGTTTATCTGAAAAAAATGATTGGAAATGAGAATATCCATTTCCAAAAAAGTTTTTATGTTGAAACATGTGTGGACATAAGAATGTCCATTTCCAAAAGAGTTTACGTGATAAAAGTATTTTTGGACATATGAATGTCCATCGCCATAAGGGCTTACATGAAAAGTATTTTGGACATAAGAATGTCTGTTGCTAAAGTGTTTATTTAAAAAATGTTTTAGGACATATAAACGTCCATTTCCAACGAGGATTATCTGAAAAATATTTTATGACATATAAACATCCGTTTCCTACAAGGCTTATGTGGAAAAATATTTTAGGACTTATGATCGTCTAGTGTCAAACAATTCATGTGGAAATAATGTCTTTCTTGGACACGAGAATGTCCATCGCGAAAGATGGTTTATGTTAAGATGTTTTGAGACATAAAATGTCCCGTAGCCAAAATGATTTATGAGAAAAATATTTTGGACGTAAAAACGTCCCTTTGTAAAAGAATGTTTTATGAAAAATGTCTTGGAACATTATGAATGTTCACACAAGACTAAAAGAAGTTACCTAAAAAGGGTAAAACGCACATGTTTTGCCTTTGATAAGCCCAAACGTGGCTTTTAAAAGATTTTTTTGAAAAAGAGATGTTTATGAAAATGTTTTAAAGGGAAGTGCTTACCTGTAGGCCTAGAGATAAAATGCTTGCTTACTTAGTTATCACTCACATTTTGTTTTCCAAACCTTAGACAGGTACTGGGAGACTCAAGTGGTCGAGGACCTAAGAAATGGAGAAAAGGTACGAGCTAGTACTTTGTGGGCTAAAAGGATTAGTCATGGTGAGTGGAATAATATGAATGAAAGTATTCAGGTATGCTGACGTATATGAATTTATTTAAAGTTCTAAGTTCTAAGTGAACTAATGAATGAATGAATGTATGTCTGGAATGACAATGTCATGATTAGGTCAAGAGGGCCTATGATGTATAATAATATGTTGAAATGGTTTAAACGATATGTACAAGTGTACCATTGCTTATGTTATAAATAAAATGATGATGAATGAAGAAACAAAAAAAATTGGACGAAATCTAATTAAGAACCTGCCGTGTGATCAGGGCAACAATCCTGATACACATTTACCAATCGATAAAATCTTGGAGTAAGGTTATGTGACGCTCGGTTTGGGGCGCCACACTAAAATGCAGAAGTCATCTGATAGGGAGTAAGTTGCATTTTCGCCCACCTCGATGCCAGGGCTTGATGGAATGGCTTTAGTCACTCACACAAATTTGAATAATGATCTCAAGTTGAGAGCATTTAGCTTTGGTGCAGATGAGAACATTAGACTGGATTCCAAAACTAGTGATGCAACTGGTTAAGTCACTCTTCTAATTATAACAGATTTGGACATAGATAGGATGGTTTGCAAATTATCTTGAAGCAACAGCTATATTATTGGTTATCGTACTATTTTAGTTAGTATATTAATTATTACATTAGTAATTATCATATGAATTAAGGTAGTATGCTAATCAATACTGCAAAATGTAGCCGTGTAACAGTTTATGCACTATTATAATCTGTGTCTAATAGATTTAACTATGATTTTAACCAGTGACACCAATATACATTTACAATATTATAAATATTTAATTATTTTTAATTAATCATATATTAATAAATTTATATTTTTATTTCATAAATTTTTATATTAATGTGTGCTTGCGAGGTAATAAAACTTATGAATGCAAAATTTTTGGTGTAAATTTTTTGAAAGAGGAGAAAATGATGTAGTATAATAAGGTATGATGAGTAATCAAGAAAATAAAGTTAAATAGACAAGTTAATTGTATGAGTAGTTGTGTATAAATAATTAAATAACATAGTAGTTGTATAGAAAGATGTAAATAAATAATTAAAAAATAAAGTCATTGTAGAGAGTGAAAAGTTTTATATTAAAAATTTTTATTGTCAAATAAACACTCTCTTAAACTTTAAAGTTAAAATGCATAATCACTTCAATTATCAAAAAAAATATGCAAAAAAATTAAAATTTTAAATTAAGATACAGGGTGTGTTTGTTTGGGGCAAAAAATATATAAACAAAAACTTTTCAATTCAAAACCTTTCACTCTCCATAACTACTCTATTTTTAATTATTTTTTCATATTTTTCTATACAAACTACGCTACTTTTCAATCATTTCTACACAACTACCCATACATCTAACCTATCTATTTTAACTCTATTCTTTTTACTTCTCATCATTGCCCCTATTATATCACATCATTTTCTATCAAATTGACAATTTCTATCTAAAAAATTTTACCCTCAACCAAACACACCCACAGTTTGGTAATGTTAAATTTTAGGATGGTGTGGGAATGATAAAGGAAATATTTTAAAAATTGTGTAAATGATATGATATGATATGGGTAAGTTTAGAATAAATATGGTAGTTGGAAGAAAAATAATTGGAGTATAGGAATAAAGTCTAAAAAGTGGAGTTATTGGATAGTTGAATCATTTATGGGATAAAGTGTAGAAGAGAGAAAAACTCACAAGAAATTATTAATTTTAGTTAACAAGCATGCCCTAACTAAATATAAATATAACATGTTAAATTACAAGAAATCAATCTCATTGAGCATAATATAATGAATTTATAAATTATAATTATTAATCATGCAATCCACACATGCATAGTAAAGCACAAATGCCCTACTGAATCAACTACTAGTAGCATCAATGTAATGGAATAATACTAATCAAATTGGCAACATTCAATATGCAACAGCAAGCACATTCTAGTTTTCAATTTTGAGAGGTGTAAGGGTTTGACGGGGTGGAATAGTAATGAGGAGATAAACACTAAAAGGGGGAGGTGGTCACCAAAAAGGTTACTGATGACAGACGATAAGCAAACAACAATGGTATAAGTGGGACTTTGGGAGAAGCGAAAATGAATGTGAGGAAGAGGGACTTTGTTGTGGTCAAAACTGAGACAACATTTGTGAGTTGATGGGTTGATGACTTCAAGTTGGCTAGCTGTTGTAGGGGCTATTGAAAATGGATAGTTAAGAGACAAAGACTAGGAGAGTTGAAAAGCGAAGCTGTGAAGAGGAGAAGGTGAGGACAATAAGTGGTGTCATGTACTTTGCCGTAAGGGCTAAATTTGGTAAGGATGATCAAGGTCGAGAAGCTAGGAGGCTAGAGAAGATGGTGATGTGGGAAAAATAGGCAGTAGATAGTTAGGATTATTGTAGACGAAACTTGAAATCAAAAAAAAAAAAAAGTAAGGTAGATTTGGGGCTTGGATGGAATGGGGTAGGGATTTAATTTAAACTAGATTTTAGTTTTACTTTTTTTTTATTTGGACGAACTAGCTAAACCAATTGCAACATTATTACCAGTTTGCCTACAATTCGTGTGGTTTGATAGCATATAACCGAACCAACTTCAAATGAATTGGATTTTAGATTCTGATTTAGTTTGGTTCTAAAAATACTAGTCTCAAAGGTAAACAAGGATCGATGACTCTAAGGATCCATCTAGTAATACATGGTTGTGGGAAGCAAATTCTCTCATCTTTTTACATATTTTTTAAAAAATGATTTGACATTTTAACCTCCTAGCTATTATTTTTTTCCATTTTTGCCTTGCTATTTCAATTATTTTCATACATAATTATTCTCTCAAAAATATTTTTCTTCCTAACTACCCTACTCACGTGCTACTCATGTTGCCAAATGTTGCTTGAGATGACAACAATTGTAGATGAGAAACTCTCTCTCCTAACATTTTTTAAAATGATTTGACTCTCAACTATCTAACTACTTGGCTTCTTCTATTTTCCCCTAAATTTCAATCACTTTCTTATACAATTATCATATTTTTCCATTTTATTTTTATCATATCATATTACTGTCATACGTTTCAAAAATATTTCCTTATCTACTTCCTACTAGCCTCCCTACCCACATTACTAAATAGTGGCTAACCAAGCTAACCAGATATTTTTAAGGTCCTCTTGTTAACATGTAAGATAACGCTAACTTAAATTCGAACAGGGGTGATGTTCCACTTGTGAACATTAGGCACTCTTTTCTTCCTACACATGGAAATTCTAGTAGTATTACTATCCTTGTCTAGGTCTTAATAATGATGATCGGAGGCGTCGATGTGCACTACACTCATAATGCAGAGTTTATCTCTACTGCTTCCACTCCAACAGAAACCCTCACTTCCTTGCCTTGAAATTCACATAATTGTTGGCATGAGAGTGGAAGGGTCAAGCATTATCCTGTAGGGGCAGTGAAAATACTAACTTAATTTGCTTCCAATTAGAATAGTTCATGGATTGTACCAAGAGAATAGTCCTTGAAGATTGTTTGCACCTTAATACTAACCATTTAAGTATATTTAGCATGCTCTTATCATGGCATAATAGGCTTTAAGGATTATCTTTTTGTGACAATCTTGAACTCTTTTAATCCTTTTTTTGTTCTTTGCTACGCCCCTCCTTCCTCTTAGTAGTGAGATAGGATGGAAGTGAGTTAGATTAAATTACTAACTTATTTAACTTAACTCATAAGTTGTTTAACTTAACTCATAAGTGTTGGTCCCGAGTTAATGGCAATTACCCAAGAGGGGAGGGGTGAATTGGGTATTTAAAAATTTATAACTTAAATAGAAACTTTACCCCGGATTAATCTATTCCCCTTTATGAAGAAACAAAATGGAAAGCAATATAATGTAAAGAGCAGAATATAAATCAAGCACACAAGATTTTTATAGTGGTTCGGGCAACCTCCCTACTCCACTCTTCCAAGCTCACACTCCTTGTGACTTGGGTTCCACTATTGTATTCTTCAAATACAATTAGAGCCACTGCTCTCTTCTAGATTCCAGCTCTAGGGGGCTTCAACACAACACAGCACAAGTAGGTGATGAGTTCCACTCCAATCACACACTACTTTTCTTACACTTGATCTTAGTTCCTCAAACTAAATCAAGTTCAATACAACAAAATGAAATAACAAAAGGAGTCTACACTTTACAGATGTGTAGAAGCAATTTGGCGCAGAGAAGAACTCGTAATGTAGGCTTTGAAGATTCAGAAATGTAGCTCTTGCAATTTGAAGCAAAGTTCTTCCTCTTTGAATGGCTTGATCTCTTTAGAGCTCTTGAATATAGGAGTTAAGCACACTTAATGATTCTCAGCTACTTCCCTCGTCCACGATAACTCCCTTTTATAATTGTGGAGGGAATCCGAACGTTTGAAGGTGGTTGGCGCGCATTAAATGCGCCAACGTTCGAAAATTATCCGACCGTTGCGACCCAAGTCGCAGGCGGAGTCGACTTCGGATGCGACTTCGCCCAAGTCGCAGATGGAGTCGACTTCGGGTGCGACTTCGCCTCTCCGTCGCAACTTCAAGTTCCAGGTCGGGTCGACTTGGGTATCGACTTGACCCAAGTCGCAGGTGAAGTCGACTTCGGGTGCGACTTCACCTTGTCGGTTGGCTTTGATGAACTTGAAGACTTTGGAGATTGCTTTGTTTTGCTTAGGCTTCTCCATTCCTTCAATTCCTTTGCATTTTTCATATCTTGGATCATTGAGTCTTCTTGCTTTCATTTGCTCCAAGTTTTGCAATCCTTGAATCCATGAGATTTGAATCTTCTTGGTATCTTGAACTTGGGTTGGTTGTCATATCATGACTTTCTTCATCTTGAGATAAGCTTGGAGCTTTGGCTTGAACTTGAGAGACTTAAGTTGATCTTGCACCTTTGATTAGGTATTGAAAACACTCAAGTTGATTCTTGAAACTGCATCTTTGATCTTAGAAAAACTCAAGTCGCACTTGGGGTTGACTTCGTCCGCAACTTCGCCCAAGTCGCAACTGGAGTCGACTTCGTTTGCGACTTCGGCATTCTTCCATCCCAAATTCAGCTCTGGAGTGATTTTCCCCACTGAAGTCGATGCTGGAGTCGACTTCGTTTGCGACTTGGCTTCCCAAGTCGCAAGTGGAGTCGACTTGGCCTGCGACTTCACCTGCTCTTCTTCCCGTTTCAACTCTGGACGGATTTGGCTCTTTGAAGTCGATCTTGGAGTCGACTTGGGGAACGACTTGGCCTTCCATACTTCATTTTCTTCAAATGTATATTCCTTAAATATTTCCACAAACGTGTTAGTAGCCAAGACTTACTCAAATTGATTTGTTAATCATCAAAACATGGATTTAGCTTGTTTTCCACATATTTCCAACAATAAGTTGTTTAGTTTGTTGAGAATTGGAGCGAAAAATGCAACAGACACCATCAATTATCCTACTGCCTTATTTTTTCATTTTTACTCATATAGTTTAATCATTTTCTCAAACCTTTTCCTATAATTGTCCTATATATTTGTCTTGTATTCTCACTTTATTTTTATGATATCCATTATATTCTATCCCACTCTCCATTCTCAACTTCCCAAATAGCTACTCATTTTAAAACATGTCGAGTTAGTTGATTTATTGAGTTGAAAAGTTGGTTTGGGAAATCAACCTAAACAGTGGATGGTAGCATATTTAGTAAGATGATGTATAAGTATGTAGGAAGCTTGTGAAACTCTAAGTGATGGTCTGATAATAGTTGCGGAGTAATGATCCAATGCATATATATGTATTAAAACTTCTATTTATGATAAATAATAATAAATGCCTAAACCATATTTATCAAACTATGTATTAAGATTTCGATACATAGTATGCATTGAGTTGTTACCCATAGTTGCAATGCCTTAAATATTAATGACAACCACATTTAATTGCAAATTATGAAAATTCGGTTAGAAAAAATATTATTTGTTAGTGCAGTGTGTTAACTCATTTTTATATATTCATTTTGGATCATAATTGGATGAAAATTTGATCAATTAAGAGAGTTTAGTTCAAATATTCTTTGATTAAGCTTTGTTTTATGAGAACACTTACCATTTGATACAATTTGTGAAAAGTAGGTAAAAATGTGCAATTTTAGTGCAAGGCATGACCAATTTGATGAATTCTGATGAAAGCTGGGCCAAATTATAAATTCAAGAGTCAAAGTTGAAGCAAAATAGTGTCCAAAACAAGCCCATACACGTAGCAGGAGTTACTAAGCAGTACAGGAGGAAGCAGAAGGCAACTCAGCTTAGTTGCACATCCACTTACGCATTCCAGGAGGCCACATGGTTTGAACCATGTGGAGCCTTAGTATGCATTATGTTGTACAATTCGGACTCTATGCACAAGCTATTCCTTTGAAATCTATATAAACTCCTTTTGGGTTAGGCATCTTAGAACGTGACTTGAGCTTGGAGTGACGTTCGGGAGCTAGAGAGGCGGCTAGTGACTTGAAGCATTCAAGAAGCCATTGAAACTTCTAATCAATATGCTTTCTTTTCTTTCTTTCCTTCAAGTGTAATTGCTTGTTTGAGATGAATTCTACATATAATATTATTTTTTTGAGATTTTATTTTGAACATGCTCACTAAGCCCTTAATCTAGGATTTAGGATGTAGCATATGCACAATGTAGTGGGTATTGTAGTTTATGGTTTATTTATAATGGATATTGGTTATTAATTTAATATCTTGTGTTCCTAATACTTGCTTGGTGTATAAGCCAGATTATGGTATGATTTCATTATTAGGTGATGGAATTTAAGGTAGAAAATCTAATATATGATAATCAAGATATTAAACCTGAAAATCTAAGATTATGAAAATAAGTATGATGACCTTGAGAAATTTTATGAACTTTCACAGAACTTAATGAATTCTAATTAACTTAATCTTATGAAAATATGTGATTAAGAAGATTAGGGTATACTTTGTAGGTTTGAAAAGAAGGTGCAAGAATAAAATAGATGTAGTGCTCCTTTAATAATTAATATGTAGATTAAATAATCATACCAAGCATCCATTGTAATTGTTGCATGTAAAAACCTAAAATTTTATATGCTCTTCTCTTTATTTCTACTCTTTATTCTACACTTCTAAAACTCTCTTTCTTACTTGCTATTTTCACTTTTATTCCGCAATATCCTCTTTTGGTTATTGATTAAAGTGTTTAAAAAGCAACGTTCTAAGTTCTGAATTCTCTGTAGGAATGATATATATTGCAATCTACAATTTGTGTACTTCCGGGTGACAACGCAAACAAGTATTTTGGCACTGTTTTCGGAGAATTTGTGAGGACCAGGTATTTTTATTCTATTTTTATTATAACTTTTCTCTATTTATGAGGTAACTTATGAACATGCTAGTAAGAATTTTACGATATTAATGGATACATAACATACATGGACACGACATTTAGGAGATGTATAGTGCATATGTGCATGTATGATTAGCGTTCCATTGATGGGCACTACGACTATTGTTTCCCTCGCAGAGTAGGTACGGGGTTCGACCTGCCCGGTCAGGTCGCGGGGGTCAAGGGGGCAGCGCCCTTGCGGGGGTGCAGGGGGCAGCGCCCCTGAAGAAAATTTAAATTATTAAGTTGTAGGAGAGCCCCGACCCGACTAATTGCGACTGGACCCGACCCGAGCCCCGACCCGACTCAATGGATTCTATTAACATAAGCGGCCCGCGCTCTAGGGTTTCATTCCCATTTCGCGCCCGACCGCGTTCTCTTCTCCTTCTCTTCTGGTTCTTCGTTCCTCTTCTACTTTCTCTTCCACTCAGTTCGAACCACCCGTGATCGCTTGAGGGGAACTATACCATCTACCTTGAAGGTCATAGATCCGAGTTCAGGAAGCTCCAAGGCTCCGAATTTCTGCAGTCCACATCTAGGGTCGCTGTCTTGGGTGGGATCACGGTCAAGGTAAGTAGATGTCGCCCCTTCTCGATTTAGTGATGAAATTTTACGTTAAGCGCGATACGAGGCTAGAGGGAATGTATAGCTTCTAACGACTCCATGATATTAGGCGTAGAGTTCGTAACAGTTAGGGTTCATGGTGAATTTACTTTGAATGCGTGATTTCTATGATGTAAAAGACTTCTTAGCAGTTGTTATATTGTTGAAATGCGACGTGAATTGATTTGCCCCAATCGAGAGTATGAATTGAAGGTTCTTTCATTTCGCACCTATCATATGTTTGATAAAATGCTTGTGTGACAGATCTACGTGTTGTATCTGAATTGTGTTGATGTTGTATGCGTGGTTTGCGATGTGTTTCATTGTCTGTTATGTATGATGCGTTATCTCAAATAGTTGGTTGTAAGGGTTGTTCATGGCCCCTGATTGACATGAGGAGAGGGTTGTTCATGGCCCTTGATGGACATGAATAGATGATTGGTTGTGTTGGTCAATTTGTGTGTATGGTTATATGTATACGATCTTGGGAGTGGGTATTGGACCCATGTGTATCAGCTTCATCACTGTATGAGTATCCATCATTATGCTTATTTGCACTTTGTGCTAACCACTATCTACTTACTGGGTCTATTTAGACTCATATCATTGTTATTGTGGTTTTAGATCGCAGGTCAGAAGGAGAACTTAAGGATGGGACAAGTTGAAGATCAAACATGAGAGACCCTAGCACAATATGTTGATTCCAGTTCTTTTAGACTTGTGCTCTTTTGATAATCATATATGTAGACAATTACTTAGACGGATTCGTTTTGACAACTATAATGTATTTGGTATTTCAGATTGGATTATAATCCTTGTTGATGCACATATGCATGACTATTATATCTGTTTGTTGTGTAAGGAAAATATGTAATGATTTCCTTCTATATGAATGTTCTTATTATATGAAGATGCAAGTATATAAATAGGATTGAATGTTACAGATGGAAATGTAATGAATATCAGGTCATGTATTCCATATTACCCCTTGTATGTTATGGGGAGATGCTGCCGAATTTTTCTATGATTGTGTAGCGCCGTTGATTAGTTATTGAGTATTTTTATGAATGGGGCGTTACAGAATTCAGCGTTAATTTGAACTTTGTTATTAGGCACTTTCCATTTTTTTCTTTCTTCTCTTTTATCCATTCTTTCCTTTTTCCTCCATTTATCTTTTCAATTTGCTTTTTCTGAATCAGTTACTTTTAATTCTATGTTATTGTATGCACTCGCATACTCAAAACTTTGCAAAACAACTAGCTGAAAAATTATTTATCGCAAATCCTGAAATTGAATGCTCTTTCAGAAGAAAAATCTATGAGTACAAAAAGCAGCAATCCTCTTAAGAAATAATGACAGATCGCAATAATCCAAAACCACCATATCATGAGCAGAAGGAAAGCTAGGTGGAGAATAACAACCCATCAAGTATGATAACTCTTAGTGATCGAAATCATCCAAACCCTAGAGGCTTTCGATCCTACATAATGGAACTTAATATTGGACCTCAATACTTTGAACTCAAACCAGGACTCATCCAAATGGTTCAATAGGATCAGTTTGTGGGATTACCTTCTAAGAACCCCCCAAATTCTTACAGCCGAGCAACATGATTAAGGTTAAAGGAATTCCATGAGAAGTAATCTGTCTTCAACTTTTTTCATTTTCTCTTCATGAAAAAGCAAGCGAGCGGTTCTTTTTTATTCCATTTGATTCAACACACGACACGAGCTTTCTTAGAGAAATTCTTTACACCCAAAAAAACCAAGAAGATAAAGATAAGATCAACCAATTCATCCGAAAAGATGATGAGACTATCTGCCGTGCATGGGGGAGAATGAAAGACTTGTAGCACAAGTGTCCTCATCAAGACATCTCTCAGGGAAATATTATTGAAAATTTCTTTAACAGACTCGACAGATCAACTCATAATGCTACCAATTCAGCTGTAGGAGGCGATTCATGCGACTTATTAATGAGGAGGCTCTCGAACTCCTCAATGACTTAGTTCTCCATGACTCTCAATACAATAATATTAGAGTACCTTCTTGATGTAGAAACCTTTAGACGTTTAATCCATGTACTCTATTCAGGCCAAGTTGGATCAAATACTGCAGTAAAAGAAGCAAGATACCAAATACCGAGGAGCATCTATATCTCAACAACTTTTATGTGAAATCTGTGGAGCATCACACTGCCCTTTGGAGTGTAGTTTTGCCATCCGGGACACCAGGAGTGAACAAGTCAATGCAGTCAACAATCAATACAACACTCGAACAAAATGATTATCCCTACTCAAATACTTATAACCCTGGATGGAGAAACCATCATAATTTCTCTTAGTCAAACTCTTCAAATACCCAAAACTATGCTCAAAATAACAAACCAACTCTCAACCCACCTACATGCCGAACTCAACCCGCTCTACCTGCACCACCTTAAGCATAGCCATCTGATTCTTTGCTCGAAAAATCGATTGAAAGATGCAAACTCATTTAAAGTTGCATGAAAACCGAATTGCTAAAGTACTTGAAGTAAACTCTAGGAAACAATTGTAGGTAGTCATGCTACAAGGTGGAAAGCGGCCTGACTCACCTTAACTACCCTAGAAGGAAATAAACAAGGAGACTAAGCAAATTCATAAGCAAGAAGAGGAGCCATGACCCGAGCTAATGGTTGACAAGCCATACATTCCACCACCTCCATATCAATCTCCTCTTCCTTTTCCTCAAAGGCAATGATAGGTTAAACTTCAAAAGTAGTTTGAGAAGTTTGTATCAACTCTCAAGAACCTGTCAATCACTATACCCTTCATCAACATGCTCCCCTAGATGCCTACCTATGCAAAATTCCCAAAAGAGATGTTGTCAAATAAATGAAAACTTGAGGAGTATGGAACCATTACACTTAATAAGGAGTACAATGCCATTTTGTAAAACTAACTACCTAAAAAGCTTAAAGACCCCAAAAGCTTCTCCATTCCCTATGCTCTTGATAACGTCCAAATCAGCAAGGTGCTATGTGATCGTAGAGCCAGTGTAAATATAATCTCTCACTCCATCTATAAAAATTGAACATGGATGACCCAAAACCTACCACTATGTCCCTCTAACATGCCAATCAATCAATCAAATTTTCAGTCAGCATTCTTAAAGATGTGACCTTGAAAATTAATAAATTGTTCATCTTAGTCGACTTTTTAGTCTTGAATATGGAAGAGGACTGCCAAATCCCAATCATTCTTAGATGACTTTTCTTAGCCATCACTAGAGCCATTATAGACATCAAGAATGGTCAACTTTCTTTGATGGTTAGAGATGAAAAAGTTGGGTTCAACCTTCTTGGAGCCATAAATCACCCATCAACCGAGATGCAATAATTGAAAATGAAAATTTAGAACTCTACCTGCGCAGCTCTTTGGGATAAAACCCCTCTTATTTCATCTTCTACCATTTCAAAGTGTGAGAAACTGGACATGGATGCCACTTTACTAAACTCAACGCAACCAAAGGAAGAAGCACCAATTGCCTTCTTATGTTGTCTTAGTTTAACCAAAGGAAGAAGCATTGAAGGCAAAACTCAATGCTTGAATGACTTGCATACCACTCCTATTTCTGCTATTTGGATTAGTATTTTAGTTATTTTTAGATTTTCTATTCACCCACAGGACCAAGAAAAGACAACCTTTACTTGTTTGTACGACACTTTTGTATACCGACGCATGTCATTTGGTCTTTGCAATACACATACTACTTTTCAATGCTGCACGATAGCCAAATTTTTTGATTATAATGAAAATATCATGACAGTTTTTGTGGATGATTTTTTTGTTTATGACACTACTTTGAGTCATGCTTGTCTGACCTGTCTAAGGTTTTATAGAGGCATGAAGAAACCAATTTGATTTTGAATTAGAAAAAGTGTCATTTTATGGTATAGGAAAAAATTATTTTGGGACACTTAGTTTCAAACGGGGAAATTGAAGAGGTTTCAAACAGGAAAATTGAAACTAAATATTCACGACTTAATTCGGTCAAAGGAATTTGAAGCTTTCTTAGAAATGCTGGTTTTTACTGATGTTTTATTACAGATTTCTCTACAATTGCTAAACCCCTAACTAATCTGCGTAATCAAGATGTCTCTTTTGATTTTTTAATGAGTGTTTGAAGTCTTATTGCAGTTTAAAGGAAGCATTGACAACCGTGCCAATAATTCAATCGCTTGATTGGAACTTGCCCTTTGAAATCATGTGAGATGTAAGTGACCGCACAGTTGGGGCAATCTTGGGACAAAGGAGAGACAACAAGCGTAATCTACTACGCAATCAAAACTCTGGATGACGCCCAATTCAACTATGACACAATTAAGAAAGAATTATTAGCTATTTTTTGTAATTGATAAATTTTATTCTTACCTTTTAGGTTTAAAGGTTATTGTCCACACAGACCATGCTGCAACTTGATATCCCCTTGCAAAGAAAGACACTGAACCGATGTTGATACACTGGATCTTGCTGCTGCAAGAATTCGACCTTGAAATTCGAGACAAGAAAGACACAGAAAATGGGGTAGCTAATCATTTGTCCAAACTACCACAAATTGAGAAAACAAAATTGACTGAGGACGAGCAGATCAATGAAAAATTTCTTGATGAATTTCTGCTTGCACCAAAGGAAGCATGAATGCCCTTGGATGGAGATATTATTAATTACTTTGTTTGTAAAGTTATTACAAAAGAAAAGGTTCATGGTAGCCGTGAAATATTACATCTGGAAGGATTCATGCTTTTATAAAAATTGTGGCGAAGGTGTGCATTACAAATGAAAAAGTACAAAGCATTTCGCATCACTGCCATTCATCACCCTATGGTGGACCCTCTAAAATTGCGGCAAAAATTTTGTAATCAGGTTTTTTCTAACCCACTTTATTCATAGATGCTTCAACTTTTAGTCTAACCTGTGAAGGATGAGAAATATCTTAAGGCAGAATGAGATGCCACTTATAAACAGACTTGAAGTCAAACCATTCGATGTTTAGGGAGTAGATTTCATGGGACCATTCCCATCTTCATTCAACACCAATACATTCTCCTGGCGGTTGACTATTTCATCAGATTGGTGAAGGCGATCGCTGCTCTAACAGACGATTGGCACGTGGTCATTAAGTTCATCAAGCAGGATATCTTTACGAGATTCAGAACAACGTGGGCGATCATCAGTGACAGAGGCAACCACTTATGTAACAAACAATCTGAGCACTTTCTTAAAAGATATGGGATCACACACAAAATTGCCACCCCATACCATTCACAAACAAGTGGCCAAATTGAAATTTCAAACTGCGAAATCAAAAGCATCCTTGAGAAGACAGTGTCTCATTCACTTCGAGATTGGCCAAGGCAACTCAAAGATGCTCTTTGGGCATACTATACTGCATTCAAAACTCTAATTGGGACAATACCTTTTTGAATTATTTATAAAAAATCTTGTTATTTACCTGTTGAACTTGACCATAAAGCATACAAGGAAATTAAAATTTTGAATTTTGACTTGAAATCTACTAGAGAAAGGTGTTTGCTTAATTGAATGAGCTAGATGAGATCCGATTTGGCATCTATGAAAAATTGAAGCTTAACAAAGAAAGAACTAAATATTGGCATGACAAGCACATTCGCCAGAAGATAATTAATGTCAATGACTTGGTTTTACTTTTTAACTCACATCTTAAACTGTTTCTAGGTATCAATATGGTCGGGACCCTTCAAAGTTTTATATGTTCCCTCATGGTGCTGTTGAAATTTGGAGTGAGAGTACTAGCACATTCAAAGTCAATGGATAGCGAGTCAAGTCTTATTTTGCAGGGGAACCAATTCCAAAAGGAGCCATTTACTCATTTTCTGAAGTTTCAACATCAAATTCAGATACTGAAGTTAGGTTGAGGACTTTAAACTAAGCATGGTGCAGGAGGCAACCTAATTTCTTCTTGATTTTAGGGGAGTGCTAATTTCCTTTTCCTTTTCCTTTTATTTTCTCTTTGAATTGAATACTTGTTGATTAAGATTCTATGGTGATCACTATTTCAAGAAACTCAATCCAACTCGACTTGGCTTGACTCATTCAAATAAAGAAGTTTTCTTGACTCTTTAATTATCATGATTTATTGAATGAAATGGATATTTCAATGCATTAAACTTTGCGTTATTTGAATATGAAAATCCAATCTTCATGTTTTAGAGCATATTATTTGTAAGATTTTTAAGAAAATAATCAAATTAGGTGGAATTAATTTAGCTAAAAAATGCAAAGCAAGTGTGGGGGCATTCAAGTGCAACATGCAAGGCAGTAAGCAGAGAAAATTTCAATATTCCAAGGCACTAAGTAGGTGTTAATAGGGCAAGGTCAAGCTATCACAAGCAACAACGCAAATCCTGACAAGCTCAAAGTCAAAAATTTGTAAACAGAAGCATACACGGTCTAAACCATGTGCATCAAACCTTCACACAATTCAAACCGTGTGAATCTGGGAATGATGCGGTACAAACCATGTCAGGCCCAAAACCACAGTTTGAACCATGTGGCTTGCTGGACGTGATTTAAACCAGTCTCCCCCCTCATTCTCTCATTTGCTCTCATTCTACATCTTCACCCAAAATCTTTGCTAAACCAACTAAAAATCAACTCCGAACCATTCTCAATTAACCTTTTCATCATTCCCATTCCATTTCCTCTTTGATTTCCTAACAACCCATCACCCAAATTGTCCCATACTCTCCATTCCAAACCGTGCCCATAAGATATTTGATGAAATGTCTCAACCAAAATTCTAACTTCAAACACTGTTAAACTAAAGTCAATCTTCTTCTCTACTCAAAACCTAGTCTTAAGCATCCACTTTTCCCATCAAACACTTGAAATTTTCATTCAAAACTACTACCTACATTGTTGCCTGTCAAGTGTTTGTCATAATTCCTCAACCACATTCCATCATTCCTATCTTCTTTAGACCAATCCAATACCATTTTCTTTCACCCTCTAATCTCCCATAGTTCCAAACAACCCACAAACACTTGATTTGGAACATCAATTCTAGTACCAAAACTTTCCCTATCAAGTGCTTAATCAGCCTTCCAAACCAAAACTCACTTCCATAACCTTCCTAATTCACTTTCAATAACCCCAACCACGTCAACTAAGAGGAGAGCAAGAGAGAGTACATCAACTAGAGCACAAGAGGGGATGTCAAGGCAAGTACCATGAGGACGAATTAGAAGAACAAGAGAGCCATCATATCTCTATCACCATCACCACTATCGTTATTGCCACCGGTACCAAACCCTTTGCCATGGTCCATAAGAGACCAAGCTATGCAAGAAAAATTATAACATCCTCACACTGCGAGAGATAGTTTGCACTCGATTCATTGACTATGGAGCACTTGCCCACCTTGAACTTATTGAAATGGTCCAACACATCATCACAACTATTGGATGAGATTTATTTGCACAAACATGAGTACCAGGCTATACTAAGATTACACTTGAGTTTGTGAGCAGTCTAGAAGCTATTTTGTTACCATCCACTAATGAACTGGATGAATGCATCAAGTTTAGACTAATGGGTCAAGAGCATGTTCTTATTTTAGCACAGGTCAATCATATCTTCGGATTTCCTAATGAAGGATGACATGCCTTGATGGCAACTTCATACCACTAAAAGAATGGAATCACCTTAGGCATAATAATGAAAATCCATCATGGGTCGTTGAAGAAATAGGATATTACAATCTAAGCAACACCAAGTTTGGGATCCTACACTTCGTTACCTACATTGATTTATGGCCCAATCTATATTTTCCCATGGAGATAGTCAAGGGGTGGTGAGCACATAGGAGCTTTTCTTTTTGGCAGCTATGAAGAAAGGGACTAAGGTTAACTCAGGTTTTCGGTTGCTCAAACATTTACTTTTCATTGCTCGTAAGCCAACTAGCAAGATTTGTGTTGGAAGTATTATTTCTATGATAGCCAGCAGACTCAGTGTTAACTTTCATGAGCCATTCACACTCGTATAGGTGGTCACAAGTACATTGATTTACTGATGTTTGTGCTTATGCAGCTGGTTGTCAAGGATAGGGATGACAATTACTTCGTAAAGCTTCTAGATAGCATGATCATCCCTAAACAAAGAGCACCCATTCCACCACCTGCTCAGCACCAAGAGCCAATTAATTCTCCTGATTATCCTATCTCTAATATTCCTTTTGCCTCCTTAATCATTTGATATTCCCTCTAGATCCCAATATATAGATGAAAAGCTTGATTTTCCAATCCAACAAACGCATGATCTACGTGGTGTGAATGATCAGTTTGATGTTGTGGGGGCTAAATGGGCTCTTTGGATGAGGGAATGGAATTCATTAGGAATAGGCCTTAAATGTTTTCTTCTCTTTGAACTTTTATGTTTGCAACTTTAAACTTTTATCAGGAATATTTGGACACATTAAGACTTTCTAGCATGGCTTGTTGGTTTATTATTGAACTATTTTATTTGATAAGTACAAAATTTTTGTCTCAACATTAGGGACAATCTTGTGTTAAGTGTAGGGAGGAAATTTTTTCTCAAATTTTGATCAATTGATAAGGATTTGATGACACTTTTGATACCTTTTTTTATTCTTATGAATTTGATCTTTTTGTTCTAATTTAAGGAAAATTTTATTGAAAATTCTGTGGTTTTCTAAAAATCCTACTATTATAATGAAATCTAAGAACCTGGTAAGACATTATTGGATGATAAAACCCTACCTTGAATTTTGTAAATCCTACAAGTATCATGTCACTTTCAAAACTATCAAGGCTAAGTGAACGAATAAACTTTAATGAGGAGTTAGATCTGTTTTTGTGGCGTTCCAAGCCGAGCATCACAACATGAGCCTTACTCCTGGACCGTTTATTGATTGGTAAACGTGATCGGGATTGTTTCCCTGTCACAGGCTCGTTTGATAATTATCCATTTATAATTTACTCTATAGAAGTTTATCTCATCATTCATATTCAATTTTACATCAATTTGTCTATCCAGGCCATCATCAAGTCCTGAAGTATCCATTATATATCATAAATTCTATGATATTCATATCATAATCTAACGTACATTCATCATTTATACATAATTTTTTTTTTCATCAATCCAACATACACCACAGTGTAAATCACATAAATTGCAACAAGTAGCAATTGCACAATTCATAATACATTTTTCCACACTCGAAAACACACACAGGAATCTATAGAATCACCATCCTTCATTTAATCTGTGCTTCTCTATTGTAGCCATTATTGCACCTGTCTTAGGGTTTGAAAACAAATTGTGAGTATAACTCAGTAAGCAAGCTAAGTAGATTTTCAGGAAATTCATTTTGCAGGCAAAGTTTGCATTTAAATAGCATCTTTGAAATCAACATCATACCCACGCGTGGGTATATCATTAAAAAATTATGAAAGATTGTACCCATCACGGGTATATAATGAATAATGTGATGTATTATTATCGTTATAAAACATGAATATCATGTGATGGTACGTTAGCTAGACGACCATCTGTCATCTTTCTCCTATCTCAGGGAGGGCACCGCCGACCTTTGGCCTATCTTAGTGGCTTGGTCACACTAAAGGGGGACAATCGGTCCGCTTACACCTTTCAAGTGGACTTAATACTTTGTGCACCATGAACTTAGTCATAAACATGAGCATGAATATGATCATAAACATGCTAGCATGGTTTCATAAGTAAGCATAATTTCTCAACAACATTTAATAACATCCATTTGCCAAAGTTAAAACAACATTTCAATCAACATGTTGGGATGACCATATTTAAATAATTCCCAAAAGAAATTACACATTCATTTGCAAGATAATTCAAAGCTTTTAAATAGCAATTTGCAATCATATTTTCATAATTTTGAGAAAGCAAGTTTTAGAAATTTGCTTGCTTACCTAAATTACTTCAACTTTCTTCATCAACTTTCTCTTTGCCTTTGCCTATATACATAAGAATGACATCGCATTCATACACATAATTTTCATATGCTTGCACTTAATGTAGTTTTCCAACACACATATTTCCCATTCACTTACATAACCCACTTGTTTTTTTAAGTTGGGTGTTCATACGCAACAACATAACTTGTGAACCATATTATTTATTCTTTTCATTTTTAATACCCTTATTTAGGGTAAACTTTTAAATATATTATAACCATTTATTTAACTCAACATATTGAAGTTCATTACTTCCTATTTATCATTTAATATCTATTTATCACATTTCTTACAGTGGTGCTTACTTTAAGCACATACTTAAGAGTTTAGGCTTCACATATTAATTCCAAATTTTTTAGATTTCAAAATATTATCAAAACAGAACCTTAATTTCACATTTTACCACATTTCCTTCAATATTTGCATTTTAGCAATTCATATTAAGTCATTTCTCATTTCCATCATCTATACCTTTCACATATACTCTCTTAGTTACATATATAATATGTGTTATGGAAATTTTTTCAAAACAGCAACTTGTCTTCTTTTTGGGCTTAATTAAAAAACTTAATTAACACATGAATTAGGATATAATCATGAGATTAAACTCCCTTAATCACAAAACTCCAAAACAGCACTTTTCCAAGTGATTTTCCCACGTTGCACGTCCCTATCATGGCATGCCTCAAAACATGTTTTTATTTTTTTTTAATTCCAACACTTGGACATCCTTTTCTTTCCCTTTATTTAGGTCATTTTCATGGAATTCAAGTTCATAAAATAAGTTGCCCAAAACAGCAACTTTTCATCCCATTTCTTGCCGCCCTTTGGACGTCCACACCATGTGTTCAACAAAACAGATTTTTTTGAAATTATTTCCAGCCCTATACTTGGATGTCCCTTTACCTTTTGTCTAGGGTATTTTACCCTTCAAAACATGCATATTTTAGTTGGCTAAATTCATGCCCAAATTCCATCTTAAAATAGCAAAATATACATCATATTGTCAATCCTATATTTCACCCTTCCAAGGTTCTTAGATCATGCTTGATTCAACATATATTAATCATGAAAATATGTAACATAATCCAAACTCATCGCATGATTAAAACAGCAACTTAATTGGAATTTTCCAAAAATTTCAGCAAGGTATTCTTTAGGTTAATCAACCCTAATCCATACCTAGAATGCTTAAACTCATGAATTGAATCCATTAAATTTTTTAACTCTTAATAACCTTATCGAAAGCTCATTAAAACTTCATTTAGGGTTCATAAAAAAATCATTTTATGACCCATAAATTGAGCTTGAAAAACTTAGAAATTTACAACTCAACTTGGTTGGATATTGATCTTGAGTAGTTTCAATCCAACTTTGCCAAGCTTAGTTTGCTTCTCTTCTCTTCCTCTTTTTCTCTTCTTTTTCCCTTGCGTTTCCTCTAGTTTGGATGTTCAAGGGCTGGGCACTTAGAATTTTTGTTGCTCTCCCCAAATCTGTCCACTTGGGAACGTCCCCTCTTTCTCTCTCTTACTTATATATTTCTGCCCATTTTTAATTTTAATTCCACCTCATTTGAGGTGCAGATAATGATAATATTTATCCCTTAGTTTCTGGCACATTTATCCATTGATTTTCAATTTTTACAGATTTTTAAAAGTGAAAAATGTGCTTACACATGCCTTGGACGTCCCCCCTATTCTACCCTCATTTTTCGATTTTAGTGGCTACACAAAACCACCTTAAATATAGCCATTAATTCCCGAAGATATTGCTACAACTTTTACCCTCATTTTCTGAATTTTTGAATTTCCAAAAATTCCTCAAAATTCCACATCATCAAGGCTTGTAACCACTTTGACTTTTCCATTTATGGAATATCTCCCTTTTTGAAGACAAATCAACCACTTTATTCCTTTTGTGATTAAGAATTTTTCTTGATAATTAGATTAATCAAACCCATCCATATGATTAAACATATCATTTTAACCATTCATGACAAATTTCATTTCAAAATGGCCTTTATAGCGTAAGTTATGGCCATTTGAAATTGTCTTTTGGATTTGGATAAAATTAAATAATTATCGCCCTAATTACATCATAAATTTCAGAATCTACTCCATTCATAAGGTTGAGTACATCATCATGTTCTTACCTTTCAAATTTCACCTCATTCCGCCTTATAACCGTCAAGTTATGAATTTTCTAACATTTATCACATCAAATCTATAATTATCATCATAATTTTTATTAATTAAATCATAATGTATGAGATAATTATTTATGAATTATCTTCATTTTCTAAACCTCTTTAGGTCTCTTTATACACATTAACCTACATTGATCTATGGTGATTAATTTAATCACCTTTCTTAATCAATAGCCTTAAAATCAATCAATCAATTGAATAATACATAAATCACATTTACATGCCTAATTTACATGTAGAGTCCTAATTGAATCTGGGTATCATAGTTTTTGAGCATAAATTTATTAGAGAATCCCTAGATTTAATATCCTAAACCACTTGATGAGACTTTAATGCTCTAAATTGCTAGATCTATTTTCTCTGCAAATATTAGAGTAAATCTCCTTGATTTGGCTAAAGTCGTTTTATAATGGTTGGTAATTTTCATATACATGAAATATAATTTTAATTGAAATATCTCGAAGATCAATATTTAACTGGACCTATATGTAGAAAATGAGCGAGACATTCCTTTGTTTGATTTTTTAAGCATATTTTTGAAAACTTACCATTGTCACCCTTGTTGAGCTTGAATAGGATATTCTTCCAGAGCAATAATTCCTACATAATGGAATTAATTTCAAATTGTTTGAGCTGAAAAGCATAATAAGAATAGGATTTAACTACATTATTTATGCAACAAATGACTCTCTAGATACCTTGGAATATGGTGAGGAGAGTTATTTATGAAAAGAATTCTCTAAATACCTTGAAATATGGTGATAAGAGTTATTGTTGGACTTGATTTTGATGTTAAAAAAAGAAAAAACAACAACAAAAAGCAAACAAGCTGATAAACCAAGGGTAAGAGTAGGCTTGTAAAAAGAATGAAAACATTAAGTGTGAGGGAAAATCTGATTCTTTGTTGCAGCTCATTTGGTCCACAACTTTCCAACTAGGCCTACAATATTACAAGTGGCTACTTAAGTCTAAAACCTTTTAATCAGCCCACTCAGGCCTTGAATCACTCACTTCGTTTAGGCCTATAACCTTGCAGTTGGCTTAGCTAGGCCCAACACCTTTTAATAGGTCTAGTTGGGCCTAAAACTTTTTAATTAGCTCGGGTAGGCCTAGAATTCTTTGGATGGTCCAGTTGGCCTAAAGCCTTCTAATGAGTCTTAAAACCCTCCAATAAGCATGTTTGGACCCCAAGACATTTCAGTTAGCTCAATTGGGCCCAAACTCTTTTCAGTTGGCCCAAGTTTGCCCAAACGCATTTTAAAATTTTGTTAAACTTAGTTTCCTTGGTAAAACTACTAGTTTTCAATCTAGAGATTGTGTGTGGGACACGCTAGGCCTGGCTAGGCCTAACACTATTTAATAGGCCCAATTGGACGCAAAAATTTTTAGTTGGCCCGGTAGGCCCAAAATTCTCTAAATGGTCCAATTGGGCCGAAAGCCTTTCAATTAGTCTAAAAACCCTCCAATAAACTCAGTTAGCCCCAAGAGATTTTAGTTAGCTCAATTGGGCCCAAGCTCTTTTCAATTGGCCTGAGTTGCCCCAAACACATTTTAAAATTTAATTAAAACTAGTTTCCTTGGTAAAACCACCTAGTTTCCAATTTGGAGACTATGTGGTGCATGCTGGCCTATTATACAAGTCCAAAGAATGAATGTAGTAGATGCTGGATTCTGTATAAATCCAGAAGCTAAACACGGGACACATTAGTATGTTGTGTAAATCTAAAAGTTATGTAGGATTACTAAGAAAGTCGATAGGGCTCTCATAAGCCCTAAATGGAATCATCACTGGTCGATGGACTACGCGTAAACTTACCCCAAGTCTTGAGCATGTGGCACAGTGTACTCAACCCTCTTCAAGTCATAGCGCATGGCAAAGCGATGTCCATTTATTGTTATCAATCATATCATGTGGTTAAAATGCAACCCACTCACGTCACAACATGTGGTGAAGTGTACTCAACTTATTCTTATTAGTTATGTTTTATGGTCAATATGAACCCATTCAAGTCATTGCATGTTGGAATATGCACTTAGTCTTTTTTTTGAGTTGCAATGCATAGCAAGTATACTCATCCACTTTGTATTTTTTGTTAGGCATAGTTTATCATGCACTTGTAAAGTCGTATTGTTTTAATGAAATCATAATTTTTAACATGGACTATGATATTTAGCTTTTTTAATGAAGAATTTTCTCATTAGAGATAAAATCAGTGTGAAATATACTGCAAAATACTTTTGTAATATACTTTTCGAACCTAGTTAAGAGAATCAAATGTTTTAAAAATTTATTAGGAGAATTAATTCAGTGTTTATTTCTTATGACCACAAAATAAATAGGACAAATCAAACCTGACAAAAAAAGTTGAAGCACAAGGGCTTAGATCATAGAGTTATGGTGGCTAGACTTGTAAACTATGATCGAATCATGATCTGCAACCCAGAAAGATGAGAACATATCATACATGCAAATAATCTAGGGAGATGTATTTACCAAGCTAGATATTGAGATAAAAAGAAGTATACATAGATATACTGTATCTAGAAGACATAAAATGCATGTGACACTCATCATTTTATATTTAGTTCCAATTTTTCAGTTTATTCATTTCAATTATGTATTATTACCCCATTGATGCTCTAGTAGGTGGTACTCAATGACATTGTCTGAAAAGATCGTTTAGCATAACTAGATTTAGTTTATTTATTTCTTTTAATTACATTTTATAATGTCAATTGATAATCAATCATGATGAGATGGTTGGACAAACATCCGCTATTTTGAATCATTAAATGAAAATTACTAGATTCTTATTGTTTTTTATACAAGTACATGCTCGTTCAACATGTATGGATCCTAACAGATAACCCTCATGCACAAGTCTAGCATGATAGTGTTATTTTTGGATTGGAACGTTACATATACTAGTAGACTCTTTCAAGCAAAAGTACCTTGGCTAGAGATTCACTTTGAACATAGTTGGAGCATACAACCTTTATTTTGGACAAGATACCTCTCTTCATCTTATTGTCATGCATAGGCCAAGGAAAACCTGCTTATTGATGGGGATTCTGCCTTCTTACTAGTGCCACTCTTTTCCTGGCTTCTTTGGTTGGACTTGGTATCGTCCTCTTTCGCCTACTTATAAACAAGATGTGGATGCGTGGAAGTATGAAAATGGTTTAAGAATGTTTAAAAGAGGTTTAATATAGGGTCTTGAGGTTTTTAGGTGAAAGGTTTCATTGAACACCTTGCATGCATAGTGAAATTTTAGCTCTAAGGCTAATGAGTTTATGTCCTAAAGGTTGGAGTTTAGTGTAGGGTAGCAAAGTAAAGGATGTGGAATGGTTAGAGTAAGAGAAATTCATGGAAAAGTGAAGACTGATGGATGTAGTGAATTAGGTTATATGATGGTTATTTGGGTAAAGTATGGAATGAATATACAAGAGGAAAAAGTCTAACCAATGTAGATGAGTTTAGCAAAATAAAAAGAAATGGTTTTCTTTTACAAAGGCCTAATTATATGCAATATATTATATATGTGCTTAAGTTATAGTATTCATTTTTTATTTTATTTTTAGATTTTCTTCATAAAATTATTTTCCTAAGTGTGTTTAATTCATATACCAAGTTTTGCTTGATTTTTCAAAATCATCAATTTTAGGGGCATATAGGTCATTTTCACCATTTAAAAAACTTTATTTTTAAAAATAAAAAAATAAAAACATAAAAGTATTTTAAAATAGTAAAATTTAATATATAGATTAAATACACTTAGGAAAATATATTTGTGAAGAAAAATCAAAAATAGAATAAAAATGAATATTGTAACTTAAGCATATATATAATATATTGTATATGATCATGCCTCTTCTTTACATACAACAAGTAAATAAACTATACATGTGCTTAATATAAAATTTGTTGAATTCACATATGACCAAATAATACATGTGTTATATTAATTCTATTATATGATATGCCCAAAAATTACATGTGTTATATTAATTCTATTACATGATATGACAAAATTTTTTGAATATTCACATATGACCAAGTGTTATACATGTTATATTAATTCTATTATATGGTGTGACATGTGGTTGAGACTTCATATGCAACTAAATTCTATACATATTGTGTTACAGTTGACATGTAACGGATTAGTTATAATAATTCTCACCATAACTGGAGCCATTATTGTAATAGTTATCTTGAAGCAACAATTATAAAAGCGCACAAGATTGAACTATGCCAATGGTGAAAGCAATCTAGAGACCTTGAAGCTATGCAATTATATATTTTAATTTTTTCAAGAATTTAGAAAAGTTGAAATAAAAAAAAATTGTTTAGAAGACCATTTTAAACGTGTTAGCCTAGACTAGTGGGCCCTTTTTAATCTATTTTTTTTTAATAAATCTATACTTTAGGTTTGTTTAATATTTAACTAAAATTGGAGATGTGTATATATTTATTTTATTTTTAAAAAATAAGTATATTTTAGTTATTTTAAGTATTGAAAATAACTATAATACCACTATGTTTATAAAAATCCAAATATATGCAAATTTAAAAATAGAAAATCTTAGTTTATAGATTAAACATACCTATAATAACATGTTTATAAAAAAATTAAAAACAAAATTAAAGTTTTTAGAACGAGCTAAAAATTTGTTAGCTTGGGATAATAAGATCATAACTCATGAATAACATATTTTTGAAACATAATGAATGTATGTAGGATATAATCAAATATAGTTTTATTAATCTATGCTTACTTGATCTTTAAGTCAAGTTTAACCTTATTTGGAGATATGTATACGTTCTTTTTGGTTTTTTAAATATTGGGCTATATTAGTTAATTTTAACATTTGAAAATAGCTAAAATACCTGGGTATTTAAAAATTTTAAAAAATATGTAACCATCTTTAAAAATGGTAAACATTTGTTTATAGATTAGATATACCTAAAATAACATGTTTGTTAAAAATAAAAAATAAAAAATGAGGCTTTTAGCCTTGGTAAAAAAATGGGTAAAAAAATGATTTGTCAACCTGGACCAACATGTAACTCACATATAAGATATTTTTGAAACAAAGCGAAATATATCAAATATATTTTGACTATTTTGGGATTGATTTTATCTTCTAAGAATTCCCATTATATGTTATCTTGATCATTTTTCCTACCTTAATAATTAATGAGAAATCTATTTTATTCATTATATTTAGTATAATTTATATTGTCATATAAATCCACTCGTTTGCTTAGTATCATTGTGTATGTATATAGGCTGCACCTACAAATGTGTAAACTTAATATAGTAAAATAGTTTGATGCTAACTATCAATTTTAAATTTATATTTTCAAATTTTAAACCATTTAAAATATCATTACTATATGCAAAAATGATTTTATAGTATTATTATGCTTTAATACATATGTGAATGTATCTAAGCATTTTCATAATTTACAGATGAACATAAATTTTTAAGTTGAATAAATGCTGCCAAATACAATGAATAAGTAAATTTCTTTTCAATTATGAAGGTGAGAAAATAGTTGGGGCTATATGAAACCATTAACTGTTGTTGGAAAGCATGATTTTGTAAGTATTGTTGGCCTACCAAGGGATAAAATAGAAAAACTAAGATAGAGAAAGAGGAGAGAGGGGAAATAAGAAAATCTTATAATGAAATAAACTTAAGAGACTATTACAACTGAACTCACTTGACTTAATGCATAAAGCACTACTTAAGACTCCTATTTATAAAACTAAAAAATCACGTAAGTTACCTAGTGCACAAAACCAATCCACATCTAATTAGCATCAAAACCAAAACATATGCAAAGCCAATATGTGTATTAATGCAATACTAATACTACTCTATTTTTGACGTAACTTCCAACACAAATCATCAATTCCAATTTACATTTTCAACATACTCCCCTAAATTGGACGTTTGAAGTCTTCATCCATTAAGGACCTCGATAATTTATCGACATCTACATCCTTTGATTTGTGAAATATAACATAGAGTTGAGTCATATCAATTGCTTCAATTTTCATAGTAATTTGTGTGAAATAAATGTGATATTTTTTGAACTTGCATCTTCAGAAATATTCAGGGTGATATATTTCATCTTCATCACCAATTCTTTGGATTTAGAGATCTTTTCTATACCTTGTGATTCTTCTATAGTCTTTTCATCGTTATTGAGTGTTAAATTTGTAACTTCTATCAAAAATAAAAAGTTTTAAATAGTCATCTGGCATCGGAAGTTCAGTATCTCTTGAAAGAGTGAGCAACACTAGAATCATTAAATAAATCATAAACCCGAGAAAGCAGTATGAGATTATGAGGCTTACGTAGATAAAAAAATTTTGCTCGCATTATGTTATTGAGCAGCATACAACATGATCTCAAACGTAGTTTAAACCAGCGTTGTCAGGACCAGACTGAACTGACCGGTCCGACTAGGACCCGGTCATGGTCTGATATTTGATAAATAATAAAATATTTTTGTGGTATTTTTTCACCAAGTCACTAAATAATTATTTGATATTTGTGAGAATTACAACGTGAAATATGTTTTTGTAACATTCGGGCATTTAATAATTATTGGAAGAACTTTTGTGATATTTTCATTTGAAATTAAAACTATTTATTTGTTTCAATCAAATTAATTAGAATGAGAATAAATTAATGAATTATATATTGATTTTATAGGACCAAGCATGGCCCACTAGCAAGGCAAGGCTGTCGATCGGTGCAGATCAATTAAAAGTGAGTCATACTATTTTAGACCATGAAATTACAAGAAGTTAAACGTCCAATGCATCTAAGCCAGTCCATGCGGACAGTTATCGTATTCAGCAATTCACCCGGGTGTATTACACCTATTTTTTTATTTTTTTTGAAAATTTTTTCATGAAGCTGTTAATCTAGGTGTATTTAACATATGTATAAATTTTTTCTAATTTTGGAGACTTTTAGATATTTTTTTAGATTTTTAAAAATTAGGAAAATTACTAAAAATGCCACTGATTTTTAAAAATCTAAAAAAATATTTAACATATATTAAATACACTTAGATTAACTATTATGTAAATAAATTTTGAAAAAAATAAAAAAAATGGTTGTATGCACCCGAGTGCATTGAGCCTCAATGCACCCGGGTGCATACGATCACTGTCCAGTCCATACAAGCAATAAAGTAGCACTGTATCCAATCAAAAAATATAAAAAAAATAATAATAATAAAGTAGCACTGTACAGCAGCATGTAATTTCAGAACTTGCCAAATTTGAGCCGTCTGGCATATAATTTTCTAAGTTTAGCAATCCAAGCAATCGTGGACATTAAAAGTAGCAGCTTCTAAAATTCAACCGCCCATCCATCGTTCAATTTCAGTCGTTCAGATCATGCCGTCCAAAGCTGTCCACAAATTCAGTTGTTCAAGGCTGAAAAAGCTCAGCTTGCATCCAATTAATCTACACCGTCCATCATAGCCATCCCATATTCCAGCGCCAATCAGAGATTCATAATACAATCAGAAAATCAGCGGCCCGATATTCGGCAGCTAACCAACGGAGCTGGTGGGGCCTACCATTAACGCGCAAATCTTGTTCGCCAGCAAGTGGAGGATTACATGCGTAAATTCACAACGCAGCTTGTTATTTATTGGGCAATTCGTGTATATAAATAGGGGCATGAAGAAGGTTTGACGGCATTGAGTTTAGTTGGAAACACAAAATTCCAAAGAGAGAGCAAGAAGAGGTGGAGACTTAAAGCGTGGAAGTAGAGATCATTTAAAAGAGTAGATTTTTTTTTCTTCTCTTTTATTTTTGATTTTTTGTTTGATATTATTTTTATTTTTATTTTAGCCTTGTATCCAATGTAATTATTTGTGGCTAAAAACCTCATTCTAGGGTTGCAATAGATCTTGTTCTTGAACCACGATTAAATTATAGTTTTCTTTGATTTTATATTATTAATATTGGATTATTTGTTTAACCTTTTCTTAATTCTTCTATGAGATTAGCCACTTTATAGATTGATTTGGGAATTTTGTGTGATGCTTGAAACAAATAACATAAAATTAGACTAAAGGTTAAATAACACATGATCTATGCATGATCTTGAGATGAGATTATTTCGTGGGAAGTGTGAGATTTGCTAATATGGATAGAAATTTCTATTAGTCATGTGTAGTCAATATTAGGAATATAATTAATGCTACTTGTTATTTTAAATTTTATTGTTACACTGGAAGTTAAAATTAATAGGTTTGGATTTATGCAGCCATAGTGGAGCATAAATAATATTGCCCTAGACTAATAATCTATATTAATAAAATAAATCAAGAGATTATAATAAAATTATGAGGATAAGCAAGTGAAGTTGTAAACCTAGATTCATCCATTGGTAAGAGTTTTTCGTTTAGCTTACTCAAGTTTGGAATGGAATTTTTTAAACCCTCCACTAGGCAGGCACTATGAAAAATTTGAAGTCCAATTGTTCAAATATTAAAATAATAGTTTGTTGCAATTTTGTAATTATTAAAGTAATAATTTTTTCTAAGATTATCTGCTGCAACTTGCATCTGCATGTGAGTTTTTATTACATTAATAATTTGTACTTTGAGATTATTTTGTTATAATTTATTTTGGAAAAGCTATAATATTCATTGCAAGTTATCTGTTATTCAATTGTCTCTTTGAGAAAATGTTGTTAATTCCATGATTTCTAACTATAAACATTGTACTATCCTAGGCCATTGTTTGGTGAGAGTGATGTATTTGTACACTTTTAAAATTCATGTTTGATGAGAATGATGTGTTTCACTGTTTATAGACTTCTAAATTTTCATTTTTGTTGAACTCATTAGATGTTCTTAATTTTTATGTTATTATGAAATATTTAATTATTTAATTTTCAACCATTATTGATTTATTTTATTTCTTATTTTCCTAGATATGTTTACAGTAGTGCAATTCATAAAAGTACCAAAATAAATAGGGAGAATTCAAGAGCTAATAGCCAAGCATCAACATTTAGGGCTTATTACAAATTTTAGTCATTTAAATCAATTAATATAAGCATGCTTATAGATTTTCTTAAATTTTCTATTATTTTTATTGCATGTTTTGTACTTTTATTGTGATTCTTAAAATCTAACATATATATTTAGGATTTGTGCATATATAATTTTACGTATATATTTATTTAAAGGTAATTAAACATTTATGACATCATAAATATATTATTTTGATGTCACCAGTTCAAACTGGTTTGCTTAATCAATCGAATCAGCTCATACCAGACCAATTATCTTACCGATTCAATCACTGGTTCAGTTCTGACAACATTAGTTTGAACTATATATTGCCACTCAGGTCATACGTTACCCCAAGGACAAATACGCCTTAACTATGGAGGCAAGAAACCTCATGATTGGATTTGACAGCAATAAATTACGCTGAGACAACACTACAAGGCATCATCTTAAGCAAATGTCAATATAATCCGAGAGCTTACGTCAATTGGATATGTTCTCACGGATGAGTAGAAGATACTAACTGTAATAAGATCTCTCCCTAATAACTAGAAATATAAAAATAAACATGTCGCACAGCGAAATATCAAATCTTATGAGGATATTTTGCATTAGTTGAATGTAAAGGTTGGGCACCTAGAGGCTATAAAAATTCTCTTCCAATCAAGTATATGTGGTTGATTCAGGTTTACGTGGAACTTTATTTTTTTAGGTGTAAGAGGAACAAAGGGTTCTCCAAAAGAGAAAGATAACAACCAAGGCTCACATAAGGCTAAGAAGATCCAATAGAAGCAAAATAAGCATGGAAGAAAGAAATACATGACTGAGATCAAGTGCTACAATTGTAGTAAGTTATGCCATTTTGCTCATTGTTGCACTAAGTCAAAAAAGACATTTCCTAACTTTACTCCTACATCTACCTTTGTAAGTAGCTCAGTAATGCTTAAAGAATCTGATCCTTCATGGATTGCAGACTTAAGAGTAATAGATCATATAGCTAATGATAAGAAGCTTGGGAAGAGTATTGTCAGATTCTAGCTGAAACAAATCAAATAAATGTAGGAAACAACTCCAAAATGAGAGTAAAAGGGATTAGAATTTGCAAATTATAGTTGCATCATGGCTAAACACTAATTCTGCCTGATGATCTTTACACACCAAAAATTAGGCAAAACTTAATCTTTGTTATGTCTTTAATTAGCTTAAATTTTTTATGATAATTGTGTTGATATAATTTTTTAGGAATAATTTGCTTTATTTTTGGATTGGTGATTTCATAGTAATGATTGCAATACATGATTATTGCTTTCTTATTTTATATTTTTTAATATTTTTGCGAATGCAAATGTATGAGGTGCTAGATTATATTGCATTGGATAGGAAAATACGAATCGGGTAGCTAATGAAAACCTTCATGGCCCACTTATTAAAATTGATCAATCCTTTTGTAAAAATTATCTAGCCAAAAGAAATAATGAGGAAACCATTTGACAAAGCAACTAGAGCTGAGTTTTTACTATGATTAATCCATTCTAACACCTGTGATTTACTAAAATTTGATGGCATTACAAGTGATTTGGTCATGTTTTCTAGACCTCTAATAAGTCAGCAGCATCAGATTACTTTAGACATTACATGGGTATAGTTGATAACCAATTGAATTGAAAGATCAAAGCATTGAGAATTGATCATCGAAACAAATATTTATCTGAGCAGTTTAAAACCTCTTGTGATTAGAAGGGTATGGTTAGGTAACTAACTATTTTTGGTACCCACAACAAAAGAGTCTTGTAGAGAGAAGAAACCAGATCCTATTGAATAAGGTTAGGTCTACAATGGCTCAAGCGAATCTTCCAATATCTTATTGGAAAGATACATTGCTAGCCACTACTCATTTACTTAATCTTTGCCCTTTAAATCAGTTGCTTCTACTCTTTATGACTTGTGGATAGGCTTAAAGCTTGATATGATAAAATTGTGATGATAAGGTCAGTGACTTTTGCTCACCAATTCTTCTTAAGGGTCATTGTCAGATACTTAGAATACTCCAAAGAGTATGGTAATAGTTTCATCGAGAAATTCTTCTCAAGGATACTATGGTATCTTTGTAGGGCAAAGCGGAACAAAATGTATCGCTATTAGATACTTAGAAGACTTCAAAGAGTATATGTTCATTAGTGTACATAAGGATGAAAATATGATTGAAATTGAATTATGAATGAATTATATGCAAATTTTGTTGATTTGTTGCAATTAGGTTAGTGATTATGAATGATGATAAAAATCAATTACTCTAAGTCGAAATGGGTTAATAGGATTAAAGTGGCCTAATGAGGATTAAAAAGTATTAGTGTGCCATGAAAAATTAGTTAAATTCCATAATGGGATTAATGGAAATTAGGAAGCTAATTGTAGAGCCAAGTTGGAAAATATTGGAAAATTTATAACTTGACATCTATAAGGCGGATTAAGATGAAAATTGAGATTGAAGCACATAATTTTGTGCTTAATCACATGGGAAAGTTAGATTATGAAAATTTTGATGATAATTGATCATCACCGTCCAAAATTCAGAGGTAACTTCCATTGATCATAACTTAAGCTAGAAAAGTCGGATTGAGATGAAATTTGAAATGGACGGTTAAAATTATGACATCAAAGTTATAAAAGAATTTGATCAAGCTAATGATGATGGATTAGGCCTGCACGAAATTGGGATAAACTCTTTTGACTTTTGCACCATAAAGTGATTAACATTTATGTTAAAGATAAGTAAAATAATTAAATGAATAAATACGAGGTGTCAAAAGGAGGTCGATTGCAGCGTATTTTATGAATTATTAAAAATAAGAAAATCTATGCAATTATCTAAGGAATAAATGTTGATTAATGAGCTAATACACTAGCTTGGGTGGCATACATGGAACGTCCAAACAGCCCCCTAATTTGGATTTTTGTGATTTTATTTCACATAAAATATATACTTAAGTCAGCTATGAGTTAAGGTGAATAAATGTGCATTTAATTAGGGTGGAAAATCGTGGTTAAAATCATCAAATCAGGACCATTGAGATATGATCATTAAATGGATAGCAACATGATGTAGGGGAGATGTGGACGGTTATGACAGCTTTTGAATTTTTTTATTTATGCTAAATGGACCCTAATTGAGCTAAATTACTAGGTGATTAAATGACCATTAAATTAAAGCTACAAAATGGTGGAAAAATTGCAAATTGGCTACTGAAAAAGGGACATGAATATGGATAGCAAAAGGGAGCTGCAATATGGACCGTCCAAAAAGCTGGAAATTTGATTTTTTTTGATTTTTTTAAAATGCTAAATATGTGCCTAAGTAGTCTACATGTTAGGGTGCATAAATACCCATTAATTAAGGCTGCTAATTCATTGAAAAAAAATGGAAAAGCAACAGCTGAAATGGGACGTGATCAGTGGACAACTTGGTGATGATTAATGTAATGGATAATTGATGAATTTTTATGTAAGTAAATTGTGAGATACATGGAGCACATTTTGCCATGTCAGCAAGAGGAATAAATATACAATAAAATACCCTCAAATCATGGGCAAAATGGGGCCCACAAGCTGGAAAATCCAGCCATTCTTAAGGGGTACATCCATATGCACATAGGCTTTTGGAGTTAGAAAAATTCAAGGAGCTTAAGCCCCATTCCGACAGCCTTGTGCAAGTCCATTTCAACAAAGGAAAGGCCAAGAAAAAGAAGAGAAAAAGGGAAAGAAAAAGAGAAAAGAAGCAAAGGAAATTTGCTAGATAAGTTGAGCATAAGTGATACTCAATTCAAGGAAAATTAAGCACAATCCATGTTTTGATGATTAACAACTCAATTTGAGAATTATTTGGGTACTAATATGATTTGCTAAGCTTTGTCAAAGGATAAAAAAATCAAGTTTCAGAATATAGCAGACCAAGTCGCAGTCCCAAGTCGACTTAGCCATCGACTTAGGTGAAGTCGATCCCCGAGTCGACTCCATAATCAACTTCAAATGCACAAAAACTTCCAAAGTTGATTTTGGGCTTGGAGACAGGTGAAGTCACAATCGAAGTCAACTCCACTTGCGACTTAGGTGAAGTCGCAGACCAAAGTCTACTCCAGATGCAACTTGAGTACAGCATGCAGAATACTTCGAATGCTCAAAGCCAAGTCGCATTTCCAAGTCGATTCCGCAATGCGACTTGAGTGAAGTCAAATCTCAAGTCGACCCAAGCATGCGACTTGAGTGAAGCTGAAGACCAAGACAGCCCAAGTAAGATAATGGCCATGAAAGAATCCTTCGAAATTGGAGTATTATTAAGGGAAAACTATATACTGAAGATTTGGACTTTAAATTCAAGAAGGTCCTAAATCAAGGCTACAAGGATAAACATCTCATGAGAAGAAATATATGCTAAGTCTCAAGGCTAAAACAAGGAAAACCAAGGATATCAAGTGAAGAACGAGGTAAGAGAGGAAAATGCAGTATTAAGAATCACTTACAAGCAATCCAAAGTTCCAACATATGTACATGGATGGTGAAGTTGCACCCGAAGTCGACTCCACCTACGACTTGGGTGAAGTCGCATACCAAGTCAACTCCACATGCGACTTGGTTCGCAGCGATCGAAAAAATTTGAACGTTTGCGCATTAAATGCGCACCACCTACCACTAAACGCTCGAATTTACTCCTCCATTATAAAAGAGCATTCAAGAGGACGTGCAAGAGGTTAAAGAAGCATTCATTAAGCTTACCTTCCACTCTCTCTAGCATTAAAATGATCTACACCAACTTCAAGTGAAGAACTGTGCTCCAACTTGCTGAAAGCGTCATTGCTGATCATTCCACTCTCTCAACAAATTCTTCCACGTGCTACAAACTGCCTACATGAATCTGTAAAGTGTATTTTTTTCTGTTTGATTCATTATTTGTGTTTATACTTGATTTGATATTGTAAATCGAAACCAAGTGAAGGCAAAGTAGTATTGTGACTTGAGTGTGACTCGTCGCCAACTTGTGCTGTATTTGTGCAAGCCTCCTAGATCTGGAATCTAGAAGAGAGCTATTGCTCTAGTTGTATTTGATATCCAATAGTGGAACCCAAGTCACGGTGTGAGATTAGAAGAGTGGAATAGGGAAGGTTGCCCGAACCACTATAAAACTGTGTCTATTGCTGTGGCTTGCTTATCTGCTTTTTACTGCTTTATTTCTCTCCATATTGTTTGCTTGTTTCATTAAGGGGATTAAATTAAAAGGGAAAAAGTTTCTGTTTAAGTAAAGAATTTTAAAATACCCAATTCACCTCTCTTCTCTTGGGTTGTTGTCATAAACTCGGGACCAACAAGTGGTATCAGAGCAGGTCTTTGAGTTTGAACCAAAGAGATCGTACAAATGGCATCCTAACAACTTCCACCCCTGCATTCTCCGAAGGGGAATCATTTACAAGGTCACCACTTTTTGATGGAAGTAACTTCGTCTACTAGAAGTTAAGAATGAAACAATTTATCATGGCTACAGATATAGACTCTTGGATTGCAATCCAAGATTGTGTTGTATTACCTATTGATGAAAGAGCCTCCACATGGTCTGAGGAGGAGGTTAGGACTGTTAAAAGCAACACCAAAGCCATGAATTTCCTTTTTTGTGCTTTAATGACATCTGAATATGATAGGGTATCCTATTGCCAAACCACCAAAGAAATATGGGATACACTAACATATATTTATGAGAGAACTTCTCAAGTCCAAGGGACGAGAAGAAATATTCTGATTGGAGAGCTAGAAAGCTTTAAAATGCTTGAGACCGCAAATATTTCTTAAATATTTTCCTGATTTTCAAAAATTACTAATGCTCTAAAAGGTCTCGGGAAAGCTATTTCTGAATCTGAGCAGGTTATGAAGATTCTAAGAGCGCTACCCGAATCATGGACTCTCAAGATCATGGTCATTGAGAAAGCAAAGGACCTAAACACACTAATGCTTGAAGATCTTATCAGCTCACTCATGTCATATGAGTTGATAAAGAGAAGGAACGAGGAGCAACATAAAGGCAAAAGAGCAATCTCCTTGAAGGCCTCGCAAATTTCGGATGAGTCCACCTCATCTTCTCAAAATGACGATGAGGAGTTTGCTCTACTCATAAGAAGATTCAGAAAGTTCATGAGAAAAGGAAAGAATTTCAAGAGTTTCAAAGAAAGAAATTTGAAGGAGAAAAAGAAGAAAGCAACAAAGTGCTACCGGTGTGGAGGAATGAGGCATATGCAAGCTCAATGTCCCACACCTGAGGATATCAAGATAAGGGAACGACGAGAAAAGAAGGACCAAGGCAAAAATAAAAAATTTCAAAAGGCTAAAAGAAGAGGGATGTATGTAAATGACGAGACATCCACAACTTGCAGCTCATCAAATGAAGAGAATGATGCTGCAAATTGTGTAAGGATCTGCTGCATGCCTACAATGGAGGAAGACACTAACCTTTGTCTTGCTACAATAGAAATTTTGGAGGAATCAACCACCTCAACAAACTGCACAAGCAGTGAAGAAGTAACTTCTAAACTAAAAACTCATTTTATTTTCTCTTTCACAAATAAATGTCCGAAATGTGCTGAATTAGAAGAACTATAACAAGCGTATGATTCATTATATGAGGAAATAAAGAAGTTGGGAAACAGATTCGCAATAAAAAAAAGACAATGTGATTCAATAATTATTGTGAATGAAAAACTTGCAGAAAAAGTTGACCACCTAACTAATGAAAAGAATACTTTGATAAGTGAGGTGGAAAGATTAAAGAAAGGAAATGAATCATTAAATGAATCACTTGCTAAGTTCTCTAATCTAGGAAAAAGCATCAAAATATTTCTAAATATGATCGCCCAAAACAACAAAAGAGGACTTGGGTACTGTACATTTGAGAAAGGAGAATGTAGTAAGTCTAATGCTCCAAGGACTTTTAAAAACCAAGCAAAACTCATTCATACTAAACTAAAAATGAATCATGTTGCTTGGACCAAAAGACCAATTTGGGAACCATCTACCACATGGATTCCCACTCCAAGACTTCCGGGAGTTAATAATTTTTGCAACAAGGTGGGACACAAGGTATATCAATGCAAAGTAAGAAAATTGTATAACCTTGGTGCAAAATTAGTTTGGATACCAAAGAACATTGGATTTATGTCTTCCAAGATAGAGTAACATAGATTCCAATGACTAACTAACCCAAATAGACCCATAAAATAGGTACCAAAAAAATAAGCTCCACATGACCTTATTTTTGCAGGTATGTCTTAAAGCAAAAGTCAATAACATGTGGTTTATGGATAGTAGCTGCTCAAAACATATGATGAGAGAAAAAAGATTGTTCCACAAGATCAAACTGTGTAGTGAAGGAATGGTTGCATTTAAAAACAATGAAAAGGTATAATCAAAGGTAAAAGAAATGTTTATGAAAATTCAAATGCATGTATTGAGGATGTACTATTTGTTGAAGGGCTCAAACACAATTTAATGAGTATTAGCCAATTGTGTGATAAAGGTTACAAAGTTGTATTTGAATCTTCTATATGCAATGCATTTGATGATGATCACATAATCTTTAGTGGCAAAAGACATGGAAATGTATATTTGGTTTGTCTTGATGAACTTGATGGAAAATGTCTAATAGTCATAGAAAATGATCCATGGGGTAGTTGAAAACACAATTATTTCCATTAGAAGTGATCATGGTGGTGAATTTGAAAATAAACAATTTATAGAATTTCACAATGAGAAAGAAATTCACGATACATTTTTTGCACAAAGAACTCTCCAACAAAATATGATAGTTGAAAGGACAAACAGGACAATACAAGAAATTGCTAGAATTTTGCTAAATGAGAGTAAATTGTCCAAGAGATTTTTGGGTGAAGTAGTAAGTACAACATGCCATGAATTAAACTGGGTTACCATAAGAGTTATCTTGAAAAAGACCCCATATGAACTATGGAAAGGAATGAAACCAAACATATCATATTTCCATGCTTTTGAATGCACATGCTATGTGTTGAACAATGGAAAAACTAACTTGGGAAAATTAGATACCAAAAGTGATGAGGCGATATTCCTTGGTTATTCATCAAATAGCAAAACATATAGAGTCTTTAACAAGAAAAATCAAATAGTAGAAGAATCAATACATGTTGTATTTGATGAATTTAACCAAAATTCGAAAAAGGAGGATGAGTTGAATGATGCAGATGAGGTGTTAAGGAACCCAAAAGTGGAACGACTAGAACAACAAGGAGAAGCCGAAGTAAAGCAAGAGAATTCCATGGAGGAAAGGGTAAATGAAGGTAACAATTCCTATAAACCTGCAACTGATTTGAAATTCAAAATTGACAATGCAATTGAGCAAGTTATTGGAAATATCTATGAAGAAGTAAAAACTAGAAGGTCAAGACACAATATTTGTGGAGAATTTGCTTTTGTGTCGAAAATTGAACCAACTTCCATTGATCAAGCTCTTAGTGATGAAAACTAGATTATTGCAATATAAGAAGAGCTAAATCAATTTGAAAAAAATAATGTATGACACCTAGTTTCTAGACCCAAAGATTGCATAGTTATTGGTACAAAATAGGTTTTTATGAACAAATTAGATGAAAGTGAACTTGTGGTTAGAAATAAGGCCAGAATGGTAGCCAAAGGATATTCCTAAGAAGAGGGAATTGATTTGGAAGAATCCTATGCTTCTGTGGGTAGATTAGGAGCCATACGTATCCTACTAGCTTTTGCTTCTTACATGGATTTTAAATTGTTTCAAATGGATGTGAAAAGATCATTTTTGAATGGATACTTGAATGTAGAAGTTTATGTTGAACAACCTCCTCGATTTGAAGAAAAGGATCAATCAAAATACGTTTTCAAATTAACCAAAGCTTTATATAGACTCAAATAAGCTCCACAAGCTTAGTATGAAAGGTTAAGTAAATTTTTGATTGATCATGACTTTCAAAGAGGAAAAGTTGATACAACATTATTCATTAAGTATAAGAACAAAAATATTTTAATTGTTCAAATTTATGTCAATGATATAATATTTGGTGCTACTAATGAAACTCTATGCCAAGAATTTTCTGAGATTATGCAGCTTGAATTTGAAATGAGCATGATGAGAGAATTGAACTTCTTCCTTGGACTGCAAATTAAGCAACTAGTTGAAGGGATATTTATAAACCAGTCCAAATACGTCAAGGAGATGTTCAAGAAATTCGGAATGCAAAATAGCAAAGGTGCAAACACGCCAATGAGTTCAACCATCAAGATTGACAAGGATGAAAAAGGTAAATCTATTGAACAAAAACTATATAGAAGCATGATAGATTCTTTATTATATTTGACTGCTTCTAGACTAGATATTTTGTTTAGTGTTTGCATGTGTTTAAGATTCCAATCGTGTCCAAAATAATCACATCTAAGAGCTGTAAAAAGAATTTTCAGATATTTGATCGAAACCACCAATCTAGGATTATGGTATCCAAAGAGGTCAACATTTGATCTAATCGACTACTCGGATGCGGATTTTTCCGGTTACAAAGTAGACAGAAAAAGCACTAGTGGAACATGTCAGTTTCTTGGAAACATGTTGGTTTCATGATTTTCAAGAAAATAGACTAGTGTTGCTTTATCTACCGCGGAAGTCGAATACATAGCCGCTGGGAGTTGTTGTGCTCGACTACTTTGAATGAAACAACAAGTTAAGGATTATGATGTTGACTATCGTGACATTCCAATTAGATGTGATAATACAAGTGCTATCTGTTTGATCAAAAATCCTGTGTTGCATTCTAGAACAAAGCGTATAGTTGTGAGACATCATTTCATTCGTGAACATATTGAAAATCATAATATTTGTCTAGAATATGTTAAAACTAAGGACCAAATTGCTGGCATTTTCACCAAACCATTAGCAAAGAAACCATTTTACAAGATTAGGGGTGTGTTTGTTTGGGGCAAAAAAATGTCAACCAAAACTTTTCAATCCAAAACTTTTCACTCTCCATAACTACTCTATTTTTTAATTATTTTTTCACATTTTCCTATACAAACTACCCTACTTTTCAATCATTTCTACACAAATACCCATACAACTAACCTATCTATTTTAACTTTATTCTCTTTACTCCTCATCATTACTTCTATTATATCACATCATTTTCTATCAATTTGACAACTTCTACTTCAAAAACTTTTCATCAAAAGTTTTACCCCTAACCAAACACACCCTAGAAATGATATGGGCATGATTGTGTTTGATTAGGAGTGCAATATGATCGGGGGAGTAAATTAGAAAGAACACAGAAACTAAGTTGACTCTGATCCACCCAAGTCGACTTCACTGAAGTCAACTCTACGGAAGCCAAGTCAGCTTCGGACAGGGCGAAGTTGACTTCAGTTAGGGCAAGTCGACTCCAGCGCGCGACGCTTTGCTTTCCTGCGTGAGGCCCCCTTTTCTCTCTTCTTCCTCCTTCCTCTTCTTCTTTCCTTCTTCCTTCTTCTCTTCCGTGCCGATTTCCACCATCCCTGTTTCCCTCTTCTCTTTCAGCTCCCGAGCTCCCTGTCTCTGTCCATCTCTCTCTCTCTCTCGCTCATCTCTATCTCTCTCTCTCTCTCGCTCATCTCTATCTCTCTCTCTCTAGCTCCCTATCTCGCATCCTCCTCTCTCTCTCGCATCTCTGTTCTCCTCTCTCTCACACCCCTCTACAGCAACTTCTCTCTCTCTCAAAGCCTCCATTAAACCCCCAAAAATCAAATGTTCCCACTTAAAGATCAATGGCACCAAAGCTATAGCCAAACCCTTCAAATTACCCATCTTAAGGCCATCCCAGTCCAATACTGGCGAGGGGGTACCCCGACACAATGAACGCCATCTAAAAGGGTTCAGGAAGAAGCTACTGCATCTGCGGGACGCCGAGTATAGTTTCGGGAACAAAATCCTTCTACATCCATTCCCCGACATGAGGATTCCTCTTCAAATTCGAGTAGTGGCACGAAATCAGCGAGAAACAGGCAAGGGATGGCAATGCAAAAGGAGCAAGTTCTGAAAATGCCCACTACCTACTTTAGAACCGACAGGCAACACAGTCGGTTCTATTAGCATTTCTATGAGCGTAAGATTTTCATTACCAAGATAATAGATTTCAAATTTCTCAGTGATTATGAGTTTGGGATTGAAGAGTTGCTGGATTTTCAAGGTTGAACTAGCCTGTTAAAGGCGGATGATCGGATCTACCCTGATCTAACAAGACTTTTCTACTACCTATGGGATTAGGAGTATTATAGCACATATGTCAAGGGGACTGAAATAAATATGGGAATAGGAAGTGATACATGCAGAAACAATGCAATTCATCGGATTGCAAACATTTTGGAGGTCCCTGAAGAGAATAAAAGGATTCCAGATGGGTTGTCACTCACACAGATGCACAACCAATCGACTTACAACAACAAGTATTATCCGAGGATAAAGTTTCTTCAGTAAATGGATCTATCCCCCAGACTACGGGTTCTCAGGCTACTGATTGCACATTGCATCTATCCTAAGGGAGGAGGTAGCAACTAGTTGAATCCCAAAGAGGCTGAAATTTTGTGGAAAGTGGTCAATCGAGTCAAAGTCAGCCTACCGCGACTATTGTTGGAAGCTCTAACATCCAAGAAAGAACATCCACAAGGAGTCTTGCCTTATGGGACGTGGATTACAAAGAATATGAGTTTCCTGGGTGTGAATTTGGATGGGGAACCATTCGAGGTCCTAAAACCCACAAATGCCATCAACCGGGCTCTTTTGACCTGAATGAAGATCAATCTCGAGGAATTCCGGGCTGAGAGACTGTGGGAGATGATAGGACATGCAGATTAACCCGAAGAAGCGGGTGGTCACCCTAAGGGGGAGCAGCCACCATAGCCATCTCAGCACGATGCAATTCCATCACCACCGCATGCACCAGCTGAGCCCTCATCACCACAGTCTCATGGATCGTGCTCTCCACGGGGTTCGTAGATTCCAGATCCTCATCCACATTCTCCTACCTGGTCTACTTCCGCTCACGCTATTTGGGAACATCTTGAGCAGATGCAAGATAGACTGACCCAACAGTTAGTGGGACTATTTGGTGTATGTTCTAAACACCAAAACAAGTATAATATATTACTTTTGAAAGAAAATGAAAGGTATATCTCAAATTGGTTTTGTCAATCATCAAAAAGGAGGAGATTATTGGAACTCAAGGCAAATTAAGTACAATCCATGTTTTGATGATTAACAACTCAATTTGAAAATTATTTGGGTACTAATATGGTTTGCTAAGTTTTGTCAAAGGATAAAAACTCAAGTTTCAGAACATAGCAGACCAAGTCGCAGTCCTAAGTCGACTTAACCATCGACTTAGGTGAAGTCAATCCCCAAGTCGACTCCACAATCGACTTCAAATGCACAAAAACTCCCAGAGTTGATTTGGGCTCGGAGACAAGTGAAGTCTTAGTCGAAGTCGATCCACTTGAGACTTAGGTGAAGTTGCACACCCAAGTCGACTCCAAATGCTACTTGAGTACAACATGCAAAAGACTTCGAATCCTCAAAGCCAAGTCGCATTTCCAAGTCGACTCCACAATGCGACTTGAGTGAAGTCGAACCTCAAGTTGACCCAAGCATGCGACTTGAGTGACACTGAAGACCAAGACAGCCCAAGTAAGATAATGGTCATGAAATAATCCTTCAAAATTGGAGTATTATTAAGGAAAAACTATATACTGAAGATTTGGACATTAAATTCAAGAAGGCAAATCATCCTAAATCAAGGCCACAAGGATAAACATCTCATGAGAAGAAATATATGCTAAGTCTCAAGACTAAAATAAGGAAAACCAAGGATTTCAAGTTAAGAACAAGGTAAGAGAGGAAAATGAAGTATCGAGAATCACTTGCAAGAAATACAAAGTTCCAACATATGTACATGGATGGTGAAGTTGCACCCAAAGTCGACTCCACCTGCGACTTGGGTCAAGTCTAAGACCAAGTCGACCCTAAGATGAAACTTGAAATGGAGGCTGAAGACCGAAGTCGCATCCGAAGTTGACTCCAGTTTGCGACTTGGGTGAAGTCGCATATGAAGTCGACTCCACCCTGCGACTTGGTTCGCAACAATCGGAAAAATTCTAATGTTGATACATTAAATACGCGTCACCTACCACCAAATATTCGAGTTTACTCATATATTATAAAAGAGCATTCAAGAGGATGTGGAAGAGGTTAGATAAGCATTCATTAAGCTTACCTTCCACTCTCTCTAGCAATAAAGTGATCTACACCAACTTCAAGTGAAGAACTGTGCTCCAACTTGCTGAAAGCGTCATTGCTGATCATTCCATTCTCTCAAAAAGTTCTTCCAAGTGCTACAAACTGCCTACACGAATCTGTAAACTGTAGTTCTTTCTGTTTTATTCATTATTTATGTTTATCACTTGGTTTGATATTGTAAATTGAAACTAAGTGAAGGCAAAGTAGTGTTGTGACTTGTGTGTGACTCGTCGCCTACTTGTGGTGTATTTGTGCAAGCCCCCTAGAGCTAAAATCTAGAAGAGAGCTACTGCTCTAATTATATTTGATATGCAATAGTGGAATCCAAGTCACAACGGGTGTGAGCTTGGAAGAGTGGAGTAGGGAAGGTTGCCCGAACCACTATAAAACTGTGTCTATTGCTATGGCTTGCTTATCTACTTTTTTACTGTTTTATTTCTCTCCATATTATCTGCTTGTTTTATTAAGGGGATTAAATTAAAAGGAGAAAAGTTTCTGTTTAAGTAAAGAATTTTAAAATACCCAATTCACCCCTCCTCTCTTGGGTTGTTGCCATAAACTTGGAACCAACAGACTAATTAAGCTTGGGACTTTATTGATTTTCTATATGGCTGCAAAGTAATTGAGAACAAATGGATTCTTAGAAATAAGTGCACGATAGATGGATCGATCAAGAAATATAAGGCTCGTGTAGTGGCTAAAAATTATACCCAAGAGGGTATGGACTATGAGAAAATCTCAATTTAATTGTGAAGCTATCTTAATTTGCCTCATCAGCATGATTGTCTTATATTTGAATTTCTTGTCGTCATTAAAAAGTAGTTATCCTCTAATTTTAAAATAGAGCACATAGGGGAAGCATCTTTTCACATTTGGAATGAATGATTAATTATATCGTTTAAATGAGCTGATAATTTTAAATAAAATCATACAAAAGAAACTTGTTGAATGATTCAATATGCAATGTTATAAACCTATTGACAATTGTATTGCAAAGGCCAAGTGTTGAGCTTTGATAGATGTCCTTAAACTCTAGCATTGAGATAAGGAATTTTCCTTATGCAAGTAAGCTTGGGAGATGTATGTTATGATATATACTTGCTCTCACACACTTTATACTATTCATTTGGTAAATACTATTCGTTTGGTAAATAAGCATCAGTTAGATCTTGGACAAGCCTACTGATGGATTTGACTTATATTGACTCTTGCATTGGAAATTATTTTTTAAATAAGTAATTTATGCCCTATGAGTTATGTTGGTATTGATTGATTTGGAAACCTAGAGGCGCAAAAATTAATATTAGATCACATATCATTGCTAAAAAAATGATGTTATCCTGTAAATAGCAAGAGATAGCCTAATTTGCAAGCTGGATTTATGGTACATCTAGCAGCAGTGCAACACATCTACATTGCGTAGATCACGGTATTTATTGATTTGTGATAATGATACTAGCATGATTGAATAAATGAGAGTCATTCAATCTGAAGTATGTTAATAAAGTCAAATATTGGACTCTGTCAAAGCTAGCCATGAGTCTCAGTTGATGCCTGAGGAGATTGAGCACTTTAAAAACTCAGGTTAAGCACTTGGCAGTGACTAAACTAAAGTTTATATGATGTTAAAAAGTTAAAAATATATACTCCTTATAAGTTCCTTGTAAGTTAGGAGTTCTTCCTGTGGCGCCCCAAACTGAGACGTCACTTCCTTACCTTAAGATCTTATAGATTGATAAATATGAATCAGGATTGTTTCCCTAATCACGTGGCGGGATTTTAATTGGAACTCGTCCAAATTTTTTTCGTTTCTTCATTTATCATCATTTCATTTATAACATAAGCAATGATACACTTGTACATATCCTTCAAACCATTTCATCATGCTGCTATACATCATAGGCCCTCTTGACTTAATAATGGCATTTCCATTGCATACATACACCTATTCAATCATTAGTTCACCTAGAACTCGGAACTTTAAACAAGTTCACATATACATCAACATACCTGAAAAACTTCCATTCATAGCATTCCACTCACCATCGCTAATCCTTTTAGCCCACCTGAGTACTACTTCGTACCTTCCTTCGTTGCTTAGGTCCATTGACCCTTTGAGTTTCCCGATACCTGTCTAAGGTTTGAAAAACAAAACGTAAGTGACAACTCAGTAAGCAAGCATTTTGGGGCAAGACTTTCCTTGAAAATCATTTCCTAAAACATTTTCTCATAAATCATTTTGGCCAGGTGATATTTTATGTCCCAAAACATCTTGACGTAAACCATATTTGACAATGGACATTCTCATGTCCACGAAAAGACATTTTTCCACATAAATCATTTTGGCATTGGACGTTCATACGTCCTAAAATATTTTTCCACTTAACCTTGTTGGAAACGGACGTTTATACGTCCTAAAATATTTTTCACATAAACACTTTGGTAATGGACATTTTTATGTCCAAAATATATTTTACATAAGCCTTTTTTGGCAATGGACATTGATATGTCCACAAACACCTTTATCCCTTAAACTCTTTTAGAAATAGACATTTTTATGTCCACACATGTTCCAACATAAATCCTTTTAGGAAATGGACATTCTCATGTCCAATCATTTTTCAACATAAATCTTTTGGAAATGGACATTCTTATGTCCAAAATATTTTTCAACATAAACCCTTTTTCATGATCCCCATCTTGGGGCTTGTTTATAGTAAAAAAAACATAAATCCTTTTCATGAAAACTTTTGCATAAAAACTATTTTTTATTCTTAATATTTACACATTTTGTGTAAAACACCCTACTTTTAGGGTAACTTATGCATAATGGCTCATAGAAATCCAAGTTAGGATATCCTTTTGTATAAATGCTTTTATATCCTAATCTTTGGGCTTTTGAAAAGAAAAACGTATGCAAACACATTTCTCCCCATCCAGTAGTGACACTTACCAAGTGATCATGCTACATTTTGGAAGAGAATCTTTAACAGCACGCTAGCCAGGCGGCTATTTGTATATCCTGCTCACATCTCAGGGAGGGCGCCGCTAGCACTCCTGTCATCCCTTAGCGACTTGGCCTTATGTAGAGTGGGCCCCGGTCATCCCAACCGTGCTCTACAACCTGCTTGTTCCTTGTACTGGTGCACCGTACATTATTATGACGGACCGCAGTCCGTTTGGTTTGAAGAACCACAGACCGCAGCCTATGTCCTTTTAAACCGGGATCACAGACCTCTGTCTGCATCCATAACCACAAAAAATCTTAGACCGAAGTCTATATCTTTAAAAATTATTTTTAAAAATAAATCACAGACCACAGTCCATGTCAACTTATAAGCGAGCGCACCCACTTTAATAAGTTGTTATTTGAAATCTAATTTTAGGATGACCTTCCTTAAATTCTTTTAGAAACATTTTGAGTAAAATATTTTGATAAACATTTGAAATGTTTGAAAATAATACATCTTAAAATCCTTATAAAAGAATTTCAAAACCTTTAAATTTTCAAAATTAAACTATATATTTTCTAACATTTTCTTAGTTTCCATTTTAGGGTCTTTTGCTTACAAAAGTTATGCAATTGTGCTAACCCCTTCTCAACCACCTTAAAATTAGTTTCTTGTCCACATATCGATTTTGTCATTTTTACATAAAGGGCTTGCATAATCTTTTACATACCATTTAGCAACCTGAAATCAAACCATTTTATGAAATCAACATAGGAGGTTGGTCATCCTTAAATCCCTTTCAACACATCCGTATAAACATTTTTCAAGATATTTTCAACATAGATTTTCTTATCTAAAGGAAATCAAAACTTTTCGAATATCATTTCAAAACATATGAACTATATCTAAATCATCATTTATTATTTAATTATCACGACCTAGCAAAACAAATCTTTGTCATAAATCAAATCCCCCCTTTTTTATAACATAATTATTTATCATTAAACATTATAAGAGAAATTCAAAATTATTTACATTTATTGCTTTGTGAAAAGGGCAAAATTCTCTTTTTCTTATAAAATACTTTTGAAACAACATCATAAAGAACTTGTTTACTTAAAAGCAAATTCTTAAAACTATCGGCATCAAACATGAAATCCTTTGAAAATATTATCGTTGAGAACTTGCTTACTCATAAGCAAATTTCTCAATTCCAATAACATAAAGCATTGCCAATCTTTGGCAACACTGATGATAAAATCCTTATCTTAAAACGTATTGCTTGCTTCCCATGAAGCAAACCTTGAGGCTTTTCCTTAAAGTCATTCTTTTCCAAAACTTATGACTTTTCATTAAAGCCGTCATTTTCTAAAACTTGTGGCTTTGCATTAAAGCCATTATTTTCAAAACTTATGCTTGCTCATTCATCAAAACATAAACATAAACATTTCAATCACATCAATCACATAGAAAGAAAATAACATTTTAGAAAGTTCGCTTGCTTACCTGAGATCGCCATAATCCTTTTCTTCCATACTCGTCTTTTCCTTTGCCTAGATAAATGAAAATAATATTTCATTTATTTGCATCATCTTCAAATACTTATATTCCTTAGGTTTTCTACCCTAAATAAATCCATTTGTCATAGGGTTCCCAAAACAGCAACTTTAGAACCCGTTTTTCGTCGTTTCAATGCTCCCTTTAGCAGCATGGTTTAAACAGATTTTTAATCCAAATTTTCCAGCCTTAAACCATGCTTTTTTTAACCCAAATTTAGGATATTAATATATGTTTAAAATTCATAACGTGCAGCAGCCCTTACTCTTCCTTTTTTTCTTTTTATAAACCACTTTTCTTGGTGCCCAAGTAACCCTATAGGCATTTTAATAAATTTCATTTTCACTTTCCACAATTGCCCTTCTTTACTTAGCTCTTAAGCAACTTGTTACTTGCTTTCCAAGAAAACAACTTTCCATGATAATTAGATTAATTCATTTCATTCATCTCATAAATTTCATAATTTTATTCCATCGTTTCAAATTTCTTCTCAAACCGAAGTTTCTACGTCAAGTTATGACCACTTGAATTTATCTTTTGGATTTGAGATAAAAATAATTAATTATCACCCTAATCCCATCATAATTTCCTTAATCCAATCCATTCATAAGATTGGGCCCACCGTCCTGAGCTTACCTTTCAAATTTCATCGAAATCCGCCTTGTAGGTGTCAAGTTATGAATTTTCTATCATTTTTCATCCTAATTTCATAATTACACTTTAATCTCCATAAATTAAATGATGATTATTAACATGATTATCCATGACACATTGTCACCATTAAATCCTCATTAAGCCCTCGGGTCGTACCGACTCACTTTGGGCTCCGGCGATTAAATTTTTAATCACCATTCCTAATGAAACCCTAAATGCAAAATAGCATCAAATCATAGAATCATCCATAAATCATTCAAAATTCATTTAAATCACATATAAATCATGTATATATGTTCAATGCATCCCATTGAGTCCTAGTTGGGTCCGGGTATCACACTTCCATCATAACACATGTTTCATACCGCCTGTGCTTAACTATTGATAAGGGAAGTGAGTCGAGTTCTTTTTATCTAGATAAACCCTGTCTCCTCACTTTAAGAGCCCTTAATGCTATAATAGCTTTAGTATTATGCTCTATGTGACTTTCGACTATATTTTAAGGTTACGATTTAATGTTGCTATCATAACGTATTGCTTACAAGTCGTGAATGATGCAGCTTTGCGAGACATGTCTAGAAAAGCATTTAGTTTATAATTAAGAGATATAAGTGCGATAACTATCGGCCAGTTATGCCCATTTATAAGATTAGTTCATGTGATTGGACATAATTATGATTACAATATGATTACAATACAATGAGAGATAGAGAGAAAGTCAAGCATAGCCTTACAAGAGATTAGTTATGCTTAAACTGATGTAATAAAATGAGTTTGGGGCATAACGAGATATATATGTTTATATTCACAAACAATTTTCGTTTGAGTTGTAGCTACTATGTTATCCCTAACACGTGCATGGTCTTAAGCTCTCAAGTACTCGTAGGTCACATAACCTATTTGCTAGTGTGAATAATCTTAAAAATGAGATTAGTTAAGGAACCCATAATATGTGAATGGAAGATGTTGGAATTATATTAAGATACAAGTATACCATTATGAATGGGAGATTAGCACATACTTGTTGGAATTGTATTTAATATATCTCACATCTCAACTGTAATTTTCAGCTCTTTTTCTAGCTTCATACTTTCTGGTTTCTCTTTATGATGTTGAGCTCCTCTTCCTCTATCTTATTTTTTTGATATCATCTTTTGATTTTTTTTTAATGGAAATTTATGATGCTTAGACTCTTCTTTTTCCTATTTATCAATATTTATAATTTCTTTTCATCAAATTTATGATAATTGTTGACTAATAATATATTTTGTGGGTATTTTATATTAATTTGGTGGATAATTATGTAAGTTTAATGTGAAATTTGTTTTAAAATATTGTTTGGCAACATTTGGGCATTAAATATTATTTTCTAGTTATTTAAATACTTTTTGTGATCTTTTGGCTTGAATTTATATTTTTCTTTGTTGCTATAAATCAAACATGTTTGATATTAAAAATAATTATTGCAATAATTGGGTTTCAAATAAGTTTATTATACTGACCACTTGTTTATTAAATTAATAGTTTAAATATTTAAATATGCAGGCAAATAAATTCTTGCTATGGGGCCCACCATTTAAATCATGCACGACCCACAAGTCATCAAAGTTGTCCATTTCTATGCCATGTATATCACCTCCAACAACCTGAAATTCAACATCCTCCCTGTCCAAATAAGCAACCATCTAGATTTTCTGTTTAATAGCCATCCTTTTCAACCAAGCAATTTAGCATCAATCCATGTCAGCAAACACATCTACCTGTGCATCATAAATTTCCATCAACCAATAGATGTCATCCAAGCCATGCAATCGTGTAACAACCCATTCCCTAGACATACCCAATGGTTAGTTAAAAAGTACCACTTAATCTAAGAAAAACTCAGCAGCATCTCCCCATAACTACGAGGGGTGGCATGGAATACATAACCTGTTATTCATAAATATCTCAATTTCTATCATAACAGATAAAATTCAGTTTTAAATTCATACATTTGCATACTCATACCATGAAGACATCCATTGTTTGTCCCGAGTTAATGGCAAAACCCAAGAGAGGAGGGGTGAATTGGGTATTTAAAAATTTGTAACTTAAACAGAAACTTAACCCCGGATTAATCCAGTCCCCTTAATGAAGAATCGAAATGGAAAGCAATATAATGTAGAAAGCAGATAAATAAATCAAACACACAAGATTTTTATAGTGGTTCGGGCAACCTCCCTACTCCACTCTTCCAAGCTTACACTCCTTGTGACTTGGATTTCACTATTGTATTCTCTCAATACAATTAGAGCCACTGCTCTCTTCTAGATTCTAGCTCTAGGGGGCATATAACACACTGCTCAAGTAGGTGATGAGTCACACTCCAATCACACACTACTTAGCATACACTTGATCCTAGTTCCTCAAACTAGATCAAGTTCAATCACAAATAAATGAAACAACAAAGAAATTTACACTTTACAGATGTGTAGCAACAATTAGGCGCAGAGAAGAACTTGAAGAGTTGGCTTTGAAGATTCTGAAATGAAGCTCTTGCAGTTTGAAGTAGAGTTCTTCTTCTTTGAGTGGCTTGATCTCCTTTTAGCTCTTGAATGTAGTAGTTAAGCACACTTAATGATTCTCAGCTACTTCCCTCGTCCACCTTGAATGCTATTTATAATTTTGGAGGGAATCCGAACGTTAGGGGGTAGGTGGCGCGCATTTAATGCGCCAACGTTCAAATAAATTCCGACCGTTGTGACCCAAGTCGCATGTGGAGTCGACTTGGCCTGCGACTTGGCTTCCAAGTCGCACCTGGAGTCGACCTTGTGTGCGACTCCAGTTCTTCAGATTTCCAAGTCCGAGTCTGGGTCAACTTGGCCTTCAGTCTTCAACTCAAGTCGATCCTGGAGTCGACTTGGGTTGCGACTTGGCGTGGTCTTTTGCAAAAACACCTTGATCTTCTTGAACTGGCTTGAACTTTGTAAAAATGGTCTTCATGACTTTGGGTATTGCTTCATTTGAAATAAGCTTGAAGATTAGCTTTGGACTTGATAGACTTGATTTGAACTTTGAATATGAATCTTAGCTTTTGATCTTCAAGAAACTTCAGTTGCTATTTGAGAATGAACTTTGCATCTTATTTGGATTTGATAAAGTCCAAATGGATCCTTGGAATAAGCTTGAAACTTCAATCTTCAAGTCTGAACTCCTCAAGTCGAAGTTGGAGTCGACCTCGTCTGCGACTTCGCCCAAGTCGCACCTGGAGTCGACTTCGCCTGCGACTTCATCATGTTCGTTTCCACTTTTTCAACTCTGGATACTTAAAGTCGATGCTGGAGTCGACTTCGTCTGCGACTTGGTTTCCTAAGTCGCACCTGGAGTCGACTTGGCCTGCGACTTCACTTGCTTGTTTTCTATTTTCAATGCTATCCACCTTTTGCCATTTGAAGTCGCTTGTGAAGTCGACTTAGGTATCGACTTCACCCCAAGTCGAAGTCCAAGTCGACTTGGTAATCGACTTGACTTCTTTGTTTTCCTTAAACACTTGGCAAACTCATTAGTACACTTTATATACTCAAATTAGTCTTTGTTTAATCATCAAAACTTATGCTTTGGTCAATTTGTTTTGTTTGGAACATTGTTTCCAACAATCTCCCCCTTTTTGATGATTGACAAAAACTATATTTGAGTTGATACCTTTCAACACATTAATCATGTTCATATATATTTGTTTGAAAAACAGAGCATTGTCCTAGGTACTTTCAACCATATAGTTCAGAGCTTTTCAAACCATTATCATAAAAAAATATATTCAGAGCATTACTTTCATATCATTCATATCATTCAAGCATTACTTTCGTATCATTCATATCATTCAAGCATATTAATCATTGCAAGTATAACACAACTTTCATATATGTATCAAGTTTCAAAATACAATGTAAAACAAAAATGAAACCTATACAAATTACCCAACCCAAAAAGAAAACGCTCAAACCTATCTTTTCTCCCCCTTTTTGTCAATCACTCAAAAAATTTGTCAATTACCAAAGACTTGGTAAATTGAAATTGGGAAATGGGGTAGATAGATTGAGTTGGTTTGATGGGACGGACATGGGCGGATGAGTAGTAGGAGGAAACGGGTGCAGGAGAAGGCTCGCGATGAACTGAACCCGATTCGAAGGGATCAAGTTCAGGCATGGGTCGCTTCTTGTGACGGCCGGAGGCGAGATGATATCGGATAGTACGCAATTCCCGATCGATTCGATCTTGTCGGGAATGCATATTATTGATTGCCGCCAACACTTCGGTCACAAGACTCGTCAGCCGGTCTTCTTGGTGACCCATTTCTTCACGGACGGCAACGATTTCATCTCGCAAATCTTTTAGAGTGACCTCCTCAGATGAGGTTGGAGGCACCCGTTCACGTGCAACGGACCCTTGTGGAGAGTAGGATCCGTGCGATATGGGAGATGCTGGCTCCTCTTGAGCAGGTGGTGCCGCGGGAGGTTGCTCCCCCTCAGCTTGTGCATTGTCTTCTCGCTCTTCTTCTGAAGCTTCATGTCTTAGTTCAAGCAGATTGATCTTCATTCTTTGGATTAGTGCTTTATTTATGGCATTTGTGGATTTGAGCACTTCGAAAGGCTAATCTTTGTGATCCACGTGCCATAAGGGAGGACTCCTCGTGGGTTATCCTTTCTAGATGCCAAGGCTTCAAGAAATAACTTTGGTAAGCTCACCTTGACCCTGTTGGCCACTTTCCATAGTATCCCCGCTTCTTGTGGGTTTAATTGGTTTCTCCCACCGCCCTTTGGGTAGATGCAGTGGGCAATGAGAAGTCTGAGCACTCGTAGCCTGGGTGAAAGATCCATGTACCGAAGGAATTTGATTCCTGGATGGTACTTGTTGCTCCGGGTGAGCTGATTATACATTTGATCCAAAGTGAGGTCTTCTGGAATAGGCTCATCCTCATACGGGACTCCAAGTATGTGTCCTAAATGACTCATTACTTCAGTCGGACCTGCAATTATCCCGATTCCAAGATCCATTTCTACTCCTTTGACGAAGGTTTCATAGTATTCTTCATCCCATAGATAATAAAACATTCGAGTAAGATCTGGATAGACCCTTTCGTCTTCCTTTAGCAAATTAGTCCATCCTTGAAAATCTAATAGATCTTCTATGTCGGATCCATATTCTTTCAAGAAATTAAAATCTATAATCTTGGGTATGAATACCTTCCGTTCGTAGAACTTTTTGTAAAAACGGCTATGTTGGAGCTCGGTTTTGAAGTAGGTAGTGGGCATCTTCAATACTTGGGCTTTCCCAGCCGCAGTGCCCCTTTTGCTTGTCCCGGATTGTGTGCTCTGTGAGGTTTGTTGTTGACTTTCCGACCTGGGTGCTTGATCAGATGATTGAGTAGTAGTTTGGAATCGAACCCGTTTACCCGTCGAAGTTGATGGTTCCTCTCTAGCTCTTTTTGATGGAGTCCTAGTTCTTCTAGGAACTTCTTTTGTGTGAGATGAAGGTTGTGGTTGTGTGGGAACCCGTTTGGGGTATGGTTTTGATACAGCTTTCTTTGGTGCCATTTGGAGCTTGGAGTTTAAGGATTTTGGAGCTTTGGGAATCTGAGAGGGAATGTCAGTGAGAGAGAGTTTGAGAGGGATAGAAACAGAGGGAGAGTGAGAGAAAAGTGAGAGAGGAAGTGAGGGAGAGAGAGTCGGTTTGCCGGAGACAAGGGAGATCGAAATCGCCGGAGAGGAAGACTGTCGCCGGAGAGGGAGAAAGAAAAGAAGTAGAGAGGCCGGAGGGAAATGAGGAAGGAAGGAAGGAGAAGAGAAGAAAAGGAGGAAAGACGGCCGAATGTGAAACGTCACGCGCGGAGTCGACTTTGCCCTAGGCGAAGTCGACTTCGGTCCCTCGGAGTCGACTTCGCCTGGGGGCGGAGTCGACTTCGACTCTGGCGGAGTCGACTTCGCTTCTGAAGTGGAGTCGACTTGACGCCCTTGGAGTCGACTTGACTCATCGACTTGACATTTTTTCAATTGTAATTTTCTTATTTGATTTTCCCTAATTTAGCTCTATCATACCCATATCATTCCTAATTTTATAAAATGATTCTTTGGCTAATGGTTTGGTAAAGATATCAGCAATTTGGTCTTCTGTTTTCACATATTCTAAACATACATCATGATTTTCAACATGTTCACGAATAAAATGGTGTCTCACATCAATATGCTTGGTTCTTGAATGCAGTACAGGATTTTTAGTCAGACAAATTGCACTTGTATTATCACATCTAATAGGAATATCAACATAATCAATACCATAATCTTTCAATTGTTGTTTCATCCAAAGTAATTGGGCACAACAACTACCGGCGGCTATGTATTCGGCTTCCGCGGTAGATAGAGCAACACTTGTTTGTTTTCTTGAATACCATGAAACCAACATATGTCCAAGAAACTGACAAGTTCCATCTACCTTATATCCGGCAAAATCTGCATCCAAATAGCCGATTAGATCAAAGGTTGACCCCTTTGGATACCATAGTCCAAGATTGGTAGTTTTTATCAAATATTTAAAAATTCTTTTTACAGCAAGGAGATGTGATTCTTTTGGGCATGCTTGAAATCTAGAGCACATACAAACACTGAATAGAATATCGGGTCTAGAAGCAGTTAAATATAACAAGGATCCTATCATGCTTCTATAAAGCTTTTGATCGATACTTTTACCATTTTCGTCCGTGTCGATCTTGATTGTAGAGCTCATTGGAGTGTTTGCCCCTTTGCTATTCTGCAATCCAAATTTCTTGAGCATTTCCTTGACGTACTTGGACTGGTTCAAGAATATCCCTTCACTTTGTTGCTTAATTTGCAGTCCAAGGAAGAAATTTAATTCTCCCATCATGCTCATTTCGAATTCGCTCTGCATAATCGTAGAAAATTCTTGACAAAGATTTTCATTAGTAGCACCGAAAATTATGTCATCTACATAAATCTGTACAATTAAAATATCTTTGTTTTTGTATTTGATGAACAAAGTAGTATCTACTTTCCCTCTTAGAAACTCATGATCAATCAAAAATTTGTTCAACCTTTCATACCAAGCTCTTGGAGCTTGCTTTAATCCATATAGTGCTTTGGTCAATTTATAAACATACTTTGATTGATTCATTTCTTCAAAACCAGGGGGTTGTTCAACATATACTTCTTCATTCAAATAGCCATTCAAAAATGCACTTTTTACATCCATTTGGAACAATTTGAAATTCATATAAGAAGCGAATGCTAGTAGAATACGTATGGCTTCTAGTCTAGCCACGGGTGCATATGATTCTTCAAAATCGATTCCTTCTTCTTGAGAATACCCTTTGGCTACTAATCTGGCCTTGTTTCTAATTACAAGTCCGCTTTCATCTAATTTGTTCCTAAATACCCATTTGGTACCAATGATAGTGTGATTATTTGGTCTAGGAACTAAGTGCCATACATTGTTCCTTTCGAATCGGTTTAGCTCTTCTTGCATTGCAATAACCCAATTTTCATCATTGAGAGCTTGTTCAATGGTATTTGGTTCAATTTTAGATACAAAGGCATATTGACCATAAATGTTTTGTTTTGATCTTCTAGTTTTCACTCCTTCATATACATTTCCAATAACTTGCTCAATTGGATGGGCATTTTTGAACTTTAAATCAGTTGGAGGTTTATAAGAATCATTACCTTCACTTACCTCTTCCTCCATGAGATTTTCTGGCTTGAGCTCGAGTTCCTTTGGTTGTTCTTTGCCTTTTGTCTCATCTGCATCACTTAGTTCATCCTCCTTTCTCAGAGTTTGGTTAATTTCATCAAATACAACGTGTATGGATTCTTCAACAACTTGGTTTCGTTTATTGAAAACTCTATATGCTTTGCTATTTGATGAATATCCAAGAAATATAGCCTCATCACTTTTAGCATCTAACTTTCCCAAGTTAGTTTTTCCATTGTTCAAAACATAACATGTACATCGAAAAGCATGAAAATAAGAAATATTTGGTTTTCTTCCTTTCCATAGTTCATATGGGGTCTTTTCAAGATTGCTCGAATGGTGACACGGTTCAATACATGACAAGCTGTACTTACAGCTTCACCCCAAAATTTCTTGGATAGATTGCTCTCATTTAGCATAGTTCTAGCCATCTCTTGTATAGTTCTATTTTTCTTTTCTACTACTCCATTTTGTTGTGGAGTTCTTGGTGCAGAAAATGTGTGGTGAATTCCTTTTTCATTGCAAAATTCCATGAATCGTTTGTTTTCGAATTCGCCACCATGATCGCTTCTTATGGTCACAATAGTACTTTGTTTTTCATTTTGCACCAAATTTACAAAAGTTGCAAACATAGAGAAGACTTCATCTTTACTAGCTAAGAGAATTATCCATGTGAATCTTGAAAAATCATCAACTATGACAAATACATATTTCTTTCCACCAATGGTTAGAATGTCGGATGGCCCGTATAGATCCATGTGTAGCAATTCAAGTGGCTTGGTGGTGGAAATTTCCTTTTTGGTAGAGAAAGGCATCTTGGGTTGTTTTGATAATTGACATGCCTTACAAATCTTGTCCTTGTCGTATTTCAATCTTGGTAATCCTTCTACCAAACTCTTTTTCCATAGGGTTTTTATGTTTCCCATGTTTATATGTCCAAGCCTTTTATGCCAAACCCATGGATCATTATCAATGGCCATTAGACATTGACCATTCAATTCATCAAGTGAAACCAAATATACATTTCCATGTCTTTTACCACTAAACATGATATGCTCTCCATCAAATACATTACATATAGATGATTCAAACACAACTTTGTATCCTTTATCACATAATTGGCTAATGCTCATTAAATTGTGTTTGAGTCCTTCAACAAACAAAACATCTTCCATGCATGCATTTGAAATACTATGTATATTTCCTTTACCTTTAATTTTACCTTTTTCATTATTGCCAAAGGCAACTATTCCATCATTACAAGGCTTGAGTTTGTGAAACAAACTTCTTTCACCGGTCATATGCCTTGAGCAACCGCTATCCATGAACCATTCATTATTTGCCTTTGCCTTAAAACATGTCTGAAAAAAATAAGCAAGTAAATCTTATCTCCTTGGTACCCATTTTATGGGTCCATTTGGGTTAGTCATATATATTAATCTTTGTTGTTCTAACTTGGAAAGCCCAAATCTTGTGTTCCTTGGAACCCAAAGTAATTTTGCACCACGGTCATATAATTTCTTAAAATTACATTTGTAAGTCTTATGACCCAATTTATTGCAGAAATTACAAGCCATAGGTAATCTTGGAGTAGGCCTCCAAGTATGCAATGGTTCAATAGTTGGTCTTCTAATCCACTTAAAATTTTTCTTTTGTGGCTTGTATATAGATGCAGTTTTAGTTTGATATTTCTCAAGTATTTGCACATTTGTTTTGCTACTTTCTCCTTGCTCAAATGTATGATATCCAAGACCTCTTTTATGTGTTTGGGAGGTCATATTCAGAAACATTCTAACATTTTCTTCTGGATTAGAGAACTTAGCTAATGATTCATTTAATGATTTGTTCTCCTTTTTTAGCAAATCATTTTCATCTTTCAATTTGTCTAATCTTTCTGCAAGTTTACCATTTACAATTATTGTTGCATCACATTGTCTTTTCTTAATTGTAAACTTGCTTCCTAATTTCTTCATTTCTTCATACAATGAATCATATGCAGTTTGAAGTTCTTCTAATTCAGTACATTTGAGGCAATCTTGAAAAGAAGAATAACTTGACTTAGAATGGGAGAGTTTGGAACTTACCTCTTCATTACTTGTGCATTTTGTTGAGGTAGTTTGTTCTTCTTGCTCGATTTGTGCCATGCAGCAGATTCTTGCACATTCTTCTACTTCGATTTCATCGGTTGAGGAGTTACTCGTTGTAGATTCCTCGTCATTCACGTACATGCCTCTTCCTTTGTATCTTTGGAATCTCTTATTGTCCCCTCGATCTTTTCTTTGTTCTTTTACTTTGCTTTCTTCGGGAGTTGGACATTGAGCTTGTATATGTCCCGAACCGCCGCATCGATAGCATTTGGTTGATTCTTTCTTCTTTTCTCTGGGAGTTCTATCCTTGAAGCTTCTGAAAGTTTTGCCTTTCCTCATAAATTTTCTGAAACGTTTTGTGAGTAGGGCGATTTCGTCGTCTTGAGAAGAAGAGGAGTCATCTGTGTCTTGCGCGGCTTTCAAAGCAATTGCTCTTTTGCCCCTGTGTTGATCTTCATTTCTTCTCTTGATTAGCTCATGTGACATGAGTGAGCTAATTAAGTCTTCAAGCTTTAGAGTGTTAAGGTCCTTGGCTTCTTCTATTGCAGTGATCTTTGGAGTCCATGATTCGGGTAGAGCTCTTAAGATCTTCATGACCTGCTCAGATTCAGATATAGCCTTTCCGAGACCTTTTAGAGCATTAGTAATTTTAGAGAATCTAGCAAACATTTCAGAGATGTTTTCTCTTTCTAGCATTCTAAAGTTTTCCAGTTCTCCAATCAAAATATTTCTCCTAGTCCCTTGGACTTGGGAGGTTCCTTCGTAAATAGATGTTAAAGTATCTCATATCTCTTTAACGGTTAGGCAAAAGGATACTCTATCATATTCAGAAGCTGTAAGAGCACAAAATAGTGAGTTCATTGCCTTAGCATTGCTCTTCACAGTTCTTACTTCCTCTTCGGTCCATTTGGAAGCTTTGTCATCTATGGGCAGTGTTACACCATCTTGGATAGCAATCCAAGAATCCATATCGGTAGCCATGATGAGTTGCTTCATACGAAGCTTCCAATATCCAAAATTGCTCCCATCAAACAACGGTGGCCTTGTAAAGGATTGGCCTTCGGCAAATGCGGGAACGGAAGTAGATTGGGATGCCATATTAATAAGATCTCTTTGGTAAACTCAAAGAACCGCTCTGATATCACTTGTTGGTCCCGCGTTAATGGCAAAACCCAAGAGGGGAGGGGTGAATTGGGTATTTAAAAATTTGTAACTTAAACAGAAACTTAACCCCGGATTAATCCAGTCCCCTTAATGAAGAATCGAAATGGAAAGCAATATAATGTAGAAAGCAGATAAATAAATCAAACACACAAGATTTTTATAGTGGTTCGGGCAACCTCCCTACTCCACTCTTCCAAGCTCACACTCCTTGTGACTTGGGTTCCACTATTGTATTCTCTCAATACAATTAGAGCCACTGCTCTCTTCTAGATTCTAGCTCTAGGGGCATATAACACACTGCTCAAGTAGGTGATGAGTCACACTCCAATCACACACTACTTAGCATACACTTGATCCTAGTTCCTCAAACTATATCAAGTTCAATCACAAATAAATGAAACAACAAAGAAATCTACACTTTACAGATGTGTAGCAACAATTAGGCGCAGAGAAGAACTTGAAGAGTTAGCTTTGAAGATTCTGAAATGAAGCTCTTGCAGTTTGAAGTAGAGTTCTTCTTCTTTGAGTGGCTTGATCTCCTTTTAGCTCTTGAATGTAGTAGTTAAGCACACTTAATGATTCTCAGCTACTTCCCTCGTCCACCTTGAATGCTATTTATAATTTTGGAGGGAATCCGAACGTTAGGGGGTAGGTGGCGCGCATTTAATGCGCCAACGTTCAAATAAATTCCGACCGTTGTGACCCAAGTCGCATGTGGAGTCGACTTGGCCTGCGACTTGGCTTCCAAGTCGCACCTGGAGTCGACCTCGTGTGCGACTCCAGTTCTTCAGATTTCCAAGTCCGAGTCTGGGTCAACTTGGCCTTCAGTCTTCAACTCAAGTCGATCCTGGAGTCGACTTGGGTTGCGACTTGGCGTGGTCTTTTGCAAAAATACCTTGATCTTCTTGAACTGGCTTGAACTTTGTAAAAATGGTCTTCATGACTTTGGGTATTGCTTCATTTGAAATAAGCTTGAAGATTAGCTTTGGACTTGATAGACTTGATTTGAACTTTGAATATGAATCTTAGCTTTTGATCTTCAAGAAACTTCAGTTGCTATTTGAGAATGAACTTTGCATCTTATTTGGATTTGATAAAGTCCAAATGGATCCTTGGAATAAGCTTGAAACTTCAATCTTCAAGTCTGAACTCCTCAAGTCGAAGTTGGAGTCGACCTCGTCTGCGACTTCGCCCAAGTCGCACCTGGAGTCGACTTCGCCTGCGACTTCGTCATGTTCGTTTCCACTTTTTCAACTCTGGATACTTGAAGTCGATGCTGGAGTCGACTTCGTCTGCGACTTGGTTTCCTAAGTCGCACCTGGAGTCGACTTGGCCTGCGACTTCACTTGCTTGTTTTCTATTTTCAATGCTATCCACCTTTTGCCATTTGAAGTCGCTTGTGAAGTCGACTTAGGTATCGACTTCACCCCAAGTCGAAGTCCAAGTCGACTTGGTAATCGACTTGACTTCTTTGTTTTCCTTAAACACTTGGCAAACTCATTAGTACACTTTATATACTCAAATTAGTCTTTGTTTAATCATTAAAACTTATGCTTTGGTCAATTTGTTTTGTTTGGAACATTGTTTCCAACATCCATATGGTAAGAAAAATCTCATACACTATCGTTATACAACAAGGCATCCCAAAAGATTATCATTTGTATTCACATATACTATAATCAAGTTAAGAATATTTAATTTAAAAGGTTTAACATAGTTGGATCAACTACGTAAGCATTAACATTTACTAGTATTAACAAAAGCAAAAGTCGATAAAAATAAAAAGTAAGCCCTAGTCTACTTAGTCAAACCCCTAGGTTTATGTTCTCCTTCAGCTTCATCTCAAAGTGCCTCACCTAGTCTATGATCTAAAGACAATACAAAAAATTACATGAGTCTAACAGACTCAGTCAGTAGATAGTGGTTAGTATGAAATAGACAAAAATAAAACTCTTGATATATATGCCATGACAATGACGTAGAATATTAATTCTTAAATGACCATATAAGATGTGGAATCAATACCGATGACAAAGAAAACATGTATATAGTTGCATCTCATTAACGGGCCATGAACAACCCTTTTCCTCATGTCAATTAAGGGCCATAAATAACCCTATACAACCACGTAACCCATTCATATTTACAGTTGTATCAAAATTTAAGTGATATAACATACCCATAATAATACTCATGTATTGAACTACCAAACTAGCGTCACTTATCATAGATGGTGTCACTTATCACAGATGGTGCATCAAACAATACACACAAAAAGAATGTCATAAATCATTCATATAACATTATTAAAATGAACTAACTTATACTTTTATTAGCAAATCAACTATCATGAAAGCAATACATCAAACACCTAGTAGGCATTAGAGGACAGACCTCTAGTTCTCCATACCAGTTAATCATAATCAAGCCATATCACAATCTAATGATGTGAAAGCTATAAATGTACCATCCATTTCACCAAACCTACACAGCAGTATCCGATTTCCTATGAACTCATCTAACCCTAGCTCATTCGAATCTTAAAATGCCTTAACTATGAAATTTCTTAGACGATACCTACTTCAACCTGTTCTATAGAACGTCTAAGAAGATAATCCATCATTAACTCGAGAAAATGAAACATCTACTTACTTAGATCTCGATTTTCCCCAAACCAGCAAACCTAGCCTTGAACTTTTGGAATTTCTGAGCTTTCTTGATGTGGACTAATAGTATTCGATCCAGTTTAGCTAGATTTTGAGGTGGATTAGGGCAGAATCGATGGTTGGAGAGAAGAGGAGAAGAAATGAAGAAGGAGCAGAAAGGAGAGGAAGAAGAAAAATGGGGAAGTCGCGCATGCCCTAATGCCTTAATCTTAAGACAACCTTTGCTAACACAAATTGGGCCCATACATGGGCGGGCCCGATTATCGATTTGCTACTAACTTTTCCACTCATACCACTTAATCAATTAAAAATTTCTCCAGGGATGTTACCCCATTCACCCTTGCGACCTGACCGGGCAAGCCAAACCTCGTACTTACTCTACGAAGGTTCACAATAGTTATAGTGTCTCAAACAACGCATCAATTATACACCTCTAAATAAATATCTAACAAATCATACTATACCCAAGCAATGCAGCTACCCAACATGTTAGTGCACAACTCGTACTTATTCTAATATGCTCATGAATGGTGCCCGACACAACCCAACATGTCAAGATTTTAATGTGTGCATGCATACGCTAATTAGCACCATATGATTTTCAGCATATTCACAAATTACCTCATGGCAAAAAAAGATTATATGTATAAAAAAATATTCGATCCTCACAAATTAGCACCATGCAATTTTCAGCAATCACCACCATCCATTAATTTAGCGCAACTGAATTCTAGACATGGGGCCCACCATTCAATTCACGATCCAAAAATCAAATAGCCATAGAAATTAGCAATGTCTAGATTTTAAATCCCATCCATCCAGCAGATTAATCCACATTGTCCATTATTTTCATCAAAACAAGCTAATCAATCTGCCTCTAATCCATGTGGCTTGCCAATCTAAGCAATTCATCCAACAACATTGGAGGATGTGTGGCCAAGAACGCAAATTAGAAGATGTACAAGTTTTGAATCTCTATAAAAAGGTTTTAAAGTTGGGCTTAGAATAGGGAAATTTTGGACAAAAAATTGAGCAAAAAATTAAAGAGAATTTTGGGCAGAGATTTTAGAGAGAGAATACCGAGTTTAACAGAAGGCAAAGAGCACAAGAAAAGAGGAGGAGCGGTGAATTGGGAGGAATGGTCGACACACCATTGGATCTTCTAATTAACAAGATTTCTTTCCTTTTTATTTATCTTGTTTAAGATGAATTTGAATTTAAATTTTATTTTAAACTTAAACATGCTTAGCTAAGCCCTAAATCTAGGGTTTAGGATGCAGTATACATATAATGTAGCGAGGTGCGTAGTTTTGATATGTAAAAGATATTATTGTTAATTGAATATCATATGATTTCAATGCTTGCTTAATGTTTGAGCTTGCACTTTAGAATAATTTCATATATTATGCAGTAAAACTGAGAGGTGAAAATGTAGTATACGATAATCAAGAGGAAATCTAAGACAATGGGAATAGGATGATGACCTTAGGGAATCCACAAGCGACCATAGAACTTAAAAGATTCTAATTAACTTAACCCCATGAGAATATGTGGTTAAAAAAATTAGAATACGCCTTATACATTTCAAGAGAATGTGCAAGGATAAATTAGATTTATTCTCCTTTAACAAATAATATCCGGATTAAATAATCATACAGCGTATCTATTGCAATAAGTCATATGTGAAATCTTAGATCCTAGGTATTCATATCCTACTTTCTAATCTTCAATCTACATCTAAGTTTTATTTTCCCTTTCTACTTTTCTATTTTTCGTTCCACTATATTCTCTTAATATTTGATAAAAAAGTGTTTAAAATAAAATTTATAGTCCCAAATTCTCTGCGGGAACAATATTTATATACTATAATTTATGACCCATACACTTATGGTAGGATTAACGAACAATTATTTTCTCACCATTGCTAAGAAATTCGGCATTACTCTAGATTTTATTTTTAGACGCTTTCTTTTCTTTCTCTTTCTATGTAATATTCTTTTTTCTCTCTTAATTCTGCCTATTCTACCCTCCATCTATTTCTCTTTACTTTTTTTCTTTTTATGTATTCTCTTTCTCTTTTCCATTAATTTCTTTATTGCATTACTTCTACATCTGCTTGTGGTGCTTGACTTTTATTTTCATCTTCCATTATCGTATGCACTCATTACTCAAAAAATTTCAAAACTTCTCACTGATAAACTCTTTGTGGCTGATCTTGAGATTGAAAAAAATTTTAGGTGAAAGAATCGTAAATACAGAGAACAATTTTCATAAAGACAGACTTCAGGCGAGCAATCATCAATGGGAGACCGAAATCATCCTGAGCAGCCACAACATAAGTGTGAGGACCAGGTATTTCACTTTATTTTCACTATAACCCTTCCTTGTTTATGAAATAATTTATGAACATGCTGTTAAGAATTAATGATGTTAGTGGGATGCACAATATATATAGACATGACATTTAGGGGAACATATAGTGCATATATGCATGTACTATGATCCTAACACATTGGGTTGTATGGGACACCATTAAAGAGCATGTTGAGACATGAGTATGAGTTTTACATTAGCTCAGTTATGGTATGATTTATTGGGTATAGATTTAGAGGTGTATAATTGACGCCCGATTTTTGGGTATCATGACTTCTTCCACCTTGCGGAGTAGGTACGGGGTTCGACTTGATCGGTCAAGTCATGGGAGTCAAGAGGGCGGCGCCCCCGAAGAAATTTTTAATTTACTAAGTTGTATTAGTGGAAAAGCTAGTCGCAAACGGTGATTGGGCTCAGCCCATGTTCGAGCCGGCCCATTTTATTGAGAGCACTCTTAAGAGCAGTAACAGCACGACCCGTCTCATTCCTTCTTCTTCCTCTCGTTTCCTACATTCTCGACCTCTATTTTCCCCTTTCTTCCCAACCTCGATCTAACCCTAAACCTCCCTAAAAAATCACTTCAAATTTCCTTGAAGATCCCTGATTCACCTTAAGGAAGCTCGAAATCCCAGAGATCTTAGTCTTGGGTTGCTGTATTTAGGGAAGTCACGATCAAGGTAAGTAGATGTCGTCTCTTCTTGATTTAGTGATGAAATCTCATGTTAAACATGACGTAAGGTTGGTGGAACGGTGTAGTATCAAACAACTTTATGGTTTGGGGCGTAGGGTTCATAAAAGATTAGGGTTAGTAGAGTTTATGGGGAATCTGAAGTTAATGTGCAATTTTTATGAAATAAATAACTCATTAGTAGTTTTTACATAATTAAAGTGCGACGTTACTCGATGTAGCTGAAACGAGAGGATAACTACAGGTTCCTCTTTTGCATTTTTTTTCTCTTTTTTTTAAATAAAAGAAATTATAATTAGCTAACAACTTAATTAAAGCTATTCTAAGAAAGCAATTAAAGCTATGAAATTCAACTATTAAAATAGGAAAGTGAATTACATTAAATTTAATCTAAAAATTACAAAGCAGAAAATAAATCAGTAAATCTAATCTAAGAATTAAAACTACAAATTAAAAATTAACAACTACAAAGCACTATAAACCATAAAGCAACAAAATAAACTTTACATCACCCAAATATGAAGAGAAAATCTCCACTTTATGGGAATTTTATTTCTTGGCCCCACCTTCTTGCTAGGGGTCCCACGAGATGGGTCCCACCCAAAGGAGAGGATTGCTTGGTGATGTAGTGTTGTTCTTGGGATGGGTGGAGGGACTCCTTTTATAAGTGTTGGACACCCCTCTCTCCATTTTGGCTTCCGATCTCATCTCTTTGCTACACTTGCTCTCCACGCTGCCTTCTGTTGGCTACTTGGAAAATGCACAACTGCTACTAACAGTGGGTTCGATCGTCCATGGGTCTGAATTCTGAACTGCCGAAGGAGAGAACGAGAGAGGCGGGAGTAGCAGGTTTCGATGAAGGTTCGGGGTTGCGGGATTTTAATGGCTACCCGCTACTTCTAGGTGCTTGGATGGGTTTCCAAATTTTTGATTGCCGGTCTTAAGAGAGTGCAGAAACAAGGTTACTACCAGTTGGACGAATCGGGAATTGGGCAACTGTTGTTGCAATTTGTAGTTGGCTGGTGAAATGGAACTAAAAAGGTGTCGTGCTATCCATTTCCATTTGCCGGCTTGATTTAACGCCTAGCTTGTTGTCGTAGCTAGAGAAGAGGGCTGGCAGGACGGTGCAGCTACGCTGATGGTGGAGCTTGAAAAATTGATGATTTTGATGGGTTTAGTGCTGCCAGAATTTTCTTTCGTGGCCCGGTGATGCTGAAAAAATGGAGATGGTTACTTCAGACAAATTCGGGCAAGATGGGTGCCATGATCGCCGGATGGGTGAAGCAGAGGAGAAAGCTGGACGCCTTGGCTGTTGATGAAATCTTGTATTTGAGGAAGAGAGTTGCTGCCTTTCAATTTCGGTGGTGAAAGATTGCTGCTGACAGATTCAGTGCAAAGGGTCCTGTGCACGAATGGATTTTTAGGAAGCAAGGGATCTGCCCAATCAGATCTGGGTTTTTGGGATTGCGGTGATAGGCTGTGAGAAGATGGGGAGATAAGCAAGGGGCTGCCAGTGAATCTTGGTTGCTTAAAATCCATTAGATGCAGGAGTGGTCGGTGATAGCTTGGGAATGAAATGGGTGTCGTGCCATTTCTACTTAAAATTAGGGACGACGAATCTTGCTTGAATGGGCGGCATCGCTGGATTTTTCTGCCGTGAATGGGTTCACAGGCATGGATGGATTTGGGCACTACTCTATTTGCTGCCGATTTTAATTTCTGGTTGGATTTTAATAGCTGCCCGGAGAGAATGGAGGCTGATTTTCGTTGCTGCCAGTGATTGTTGTTGTCCGGTCGAGATAAGATGGGTTGAGGTGCTGAATTGCAGACGAAGCTGAGTGCTCGAGAAAATGGAAGTGGGATGAATGGAGATGGGCAGGGAACTAGCCGGTTGCAGTGGGTTTAGAGGATTCGGTGGAGAGCAGATGGGGTTGCCATTTCTGGTCGGTGAAGTGATGGAGGTGCTGCTCTGCATTGCCTGATTTTCCTGGCCGGTTGAGGAGGTGATAAGCTGTTGTTGTGGAATCGGGAAGAACGGCCGGTAGCCATTGATGGATGATTTGGGGGTGATGGAGCACTGTACAGGTGCTCCGGCGGTGCATGAATATTCGGTGCACCCACAAGACATTCAAATGTAAATTAAAACATTAGTTTCTGGCCAAATAGTTTTAATAATATAATAAATCTTCTTAATGTAATTTTTCTAGTGAAATAATTTTATTTAAAAATTATACGATGACCTACATTATCATATAATTGTAATTATATATGTGTGATTAATTTACCCAAATTGTATTAATAAGCTAATACATATTTCAACATTAAAATTTTCTAGGGAATTTGAGTCATAATTTTATATTTTTAAGAACGTTGCAAAATTACCCATTTTATAGCAAAATTAAAGATTCTATCAAAAATATGAGTTTCATGAAATTCTACTTAAAACCTGCATTTAATTAATGTTTTAATATTTAACAGTGTGAATTTAATATGAAATTAAATGGAAATTTTTAGACTTATCATGCACCTATCACGTGTTTGGTGAAATGCTTGTGTGACAATTGGTATATTGAATTTAAAGTAAACCATGTAAATTTTATTGATGTTGTGTGTATGGTTTGTGACATTTATTTTTGTTTGTTATATATGATGTATTATTTAAGAGAGGTGGATGTAAAAAGGTTGTTCATGGCCCCTGATCGATATAAGGAGAGGGTTGTTCATGACCATTGATTGACATGAGTAGAGGATTATTCGTGTCTTATATGAATACGTTCTTGGGAGTGGGTGTTGGGCCCATATGTCTTGTTTTGATCATGGCATGTGCATCTAGAATTTCACTTATTTCCACTTTGTGCTAACTACTATTTACTTACTGAGTCTATTTCGACTCACATGGTTTGTTATTTTGTCTTTAGATCATAGGCTAGGTGAGAAGGCTCAAGGTGGGACAAGTGGAAGACGTAATCCTTGAGACCATTAGATTAATATATTTGATCACAGTTATTTTGAAATTTATGCTCTCTTTTGATATTAGTATATGTAGATAATTATTCAGTCAGATTCAACTTTGACAAACATATTGTATTTAGTATTTTGAACTTGATTACAATCTGTGTTGATACATATAGATGATACTTTTGTTTGTTTGTTGTGTAAGGATAAATTTCAATAATTTTCCTACTATGTGGATGTCTTTATAATATGAAGATACAAGGGTATGAACGTAGAGTTGAATGTTATATTTTGGAATGAAATTGAAATGCTTCTGAATAATAGGTATTGTATTTCATACCACCCCTTATACATTATGGGAAGATGCTGCTGAATTTTCCTTAAGTTGTATGGTATCCATTGACTAGCCATTGAGAATATCTAGGCAATTAAGCGTTACAACGAGCAAAAAGAATAGACAGAGAACAATGACCTACCAAGAAGGATAGCTGCGAGCAATTGGAACCATCCAAATACATAAGGTTTCAGGTGTTACAGAGTCGAGCCTAAGATCAGTGCACAAAACTTTAAACTCAAGTAAGGACTCATCCAGATGGTTCAACAGGACCAGTTTGCAAGACTCTCTTATGAGAACCCCAATGTACACCTTACCAAATTCTTGCAACTGTGCAACATAATCAGGGTACAAGGAATCAAATGAGGAGTAATCTGTCTTTAACTTTTTCCATTTTCTTTTCGTGATAGAGTCAGCTAGTGGTTCTTCTCTATACTACCTGACTCCTTCACCATATGAGACAACCTTTCAACCGCATTCTTGGAGAAATATTTTCCACCTATAAAGACGAAGAAAATCTAGGATAAAATTAATCAATGTATCCAAAAAGACAACGAGACTCTCTATGACACATTGGAGAGAATAAAAGGCTTGCAACACAAATGCCCCCACCATGGCATTACATAAAGCAATATAATTAAGAACTTCTTCAATGGGTTTGATAGACCAACGAAAAGCATTGTCAATTGAGCTGTCGGTGGCCAATTCATGTGAATAACTGAGGAGGAGACACTCGCACTTCTCAAAGACTTGGCTCTTTATGATTTCTAGTACAGCAACATCTGAGGCCCCCTCATCGATCAAATCTCTTAATTCATTACATGCTAAGACGGATCAGATATTGCTACAAGAAAAGAAACAGGAAGGCCCAAGCTAAGGCAAAACTTCATCTCAATGTGCCTGTTGTGAGATCTGCGGGGCATCTCATCACACGAATCAATGCAGGTTTGTTGTCTAAGAAAACTCAGGCGAGCAAGTACATGTAATAAACATGTTCACATTCGCACTTATGGTAATCCCTATTCCAACACCTATTATCCTGGATGACATAACTACCCAAACTTTTCTTAGTCAAGCCAGTCAAATACCCAAAACCTTACCAATAAACCACCTGATTTCCCAAGGCAATCACTAAACCCTGCTTCATACCTACTTTAGCGAGCTTAACCTGCACCAAACTTAACACAAACCAGTGGTCCTAATTGAAGAATATCTTACTAGTGTTAAAGAAAAGTGATGAGAGGATGGATCAAATGCAAACTCATATCAAACTACTAGAAAACCAAATTGCCCAACAAGCCACAATCACCTCTCAAAGAAACTAAGGTCAACTCCCTAATCAGCTTGAAGTCAACCTAAAGGAATAAGTCATGGTAATCACTCTCCGGAGTGGTAAGCAACTTGAGTTAATTCTAACTGAAAAGAAAGAAACTGACAAAGAATCTGAGCAAGAACAGAAGTAAGGAAAGAAGTTACAACCCGAACTAGTGGTGGACAAGTCACCACTGTACAAGCCTCCTTTAACCTTCCCATAAAGACATATACAGGCCAAACTACAGAAGCAGTTCGAGAACTTCATGTCAATATTAAAAAAATCTATCCATCAATGTTCCATTCATAAACATGCTATCACAAATGCTAACATATATCAAGTTCTTGAAAGAAATATTGCTAAACAAGTGTAAACTTAAGGAGCATGGGACAGTAGAAGTTACTGAAGAGAGCAGTATCATATTGCTAAATAATTCGCCATGCTAGCTCAAAGATTTATGAAGTTTTTCTATCTCTTGTCTTCTTGGTGATAAGCAAGTAGATAAAAGCTTTGTGCAACCTTGGAGCTAGCATCAGCCTAATGCCACTATTTGTCACTAAAAAAATTAAAATGGGTCATCCTGAGCCAATGACAATGGCATTGCAACTCGCAAACTGCTTCATTGAACATCTTGTGGGCATCATAGAAGATGTGCGAGTAATGGTTGAAAAAATTTCTATTCTCATGGATTTCGTTGTACTTGACATAGAGGAGGTGTTAGAATTAAAGGCAAATTAAGCACAATCCATATTTTGATGATTAACACCTGAATTTGAGAATTAATTAGGTACTAATGTGGTTGCTAAGCTTTGTTAAAAGATCAAAACTCAAGTTTCAGAACATAGCAGACCAAGTCACAGCCCAAGTCAACTTAGTCATCGACTTAGGTGAAGTCGATCCCTAAGTCGACTCAAAAATCGACTTCAAATGCATAAAAAGTTCTAGAGTTGAAATTAGGCATGAAGACAGATGAAGTCGCATCCGAAGTCGACTCTACTTGCGACTTAGGTGAAGTCGCAGACCCAAGTCAACTCTAGAATCAACTTAAAGTGCACAAAAAGTTCTAGAGTTGAATTTGGGGTTGGAGACAGGTGAAGTCGCAATTGAAGTCACAGACTCGAGTCGACTCCAGATAGGACTTGAGTGAAGTTGAAGTTCAAATCGACCCAGGCAAGCAACTCGAGCAAATGGCCATGACTAAATCCTTCAAAGTTGAAGAGTTATTAAGGGAAAACTATATATTAAAGATTTGGACATCAAAATCAAGAAGGACAATCATCATAAATCAAGGCTACAAGGAAGAATCCCTCAAAGAGAAGAATATCATGATAAGGTTCAAGACAAAATAAGGAAAACCAAGGATAACATATGAAGAACAAGATGAGAAAGTAAAAATGAAGTTTCAAGGTCACTTGCAAGAATCCTAAGTTCCAACATATGCACAATGGATAATGAAGTCACAACCGAAGTCGACCTCATCCACAACTTGGGTCAGGTCCAAGACCAAATCGACCTGAAGATGGAACTTGGAGTGGAAGCTGAAGACCGAAGTCGCATCCGAAGTCGACTCCACCGTGCGACTTGGATGAAGTCGCATACCAAGTTGACCCCACATGCAACTTAGTTCGCAATGGTCGAAAAAATTCGAACGTTGGCGCATTAAATGCGTGCCACCTACCACCAAACATTCAAATTTACTCATCCATTATAAAAGAGCATTGAAGAGGACGTGCTAGGGGTTAGAGAAGCATTCAATAAGCTTACCTTCCACTCTCTCTAGCATAAAAGTGATCTACACCAACTTCAAGTGAAGAACTGTGCTTCAACTTGCTGAAAGCGTCATTGCTAAACATTCTACTCTCTCAACAAGTTCTTCTACGCGCTACAAACTGCCTACACGAATCTGTAAAGTGTAGTTCTTTCTGTTAATTCATTATTTGTGTTTACCACTTGGTTTGATATTGAAAATCGAAACCAAGTGAAGACAAAATAGTGTTGTGACTGGAGTGTGACCCGTCACCTACTTGTGCTGTATTTGTGCAAGCCCCCATAGAGCTAGAATCTAGAAGAGAGTTGCTGCTCTGGTTGTATTTGAAAGCCAATAGTGGACCCAAGTCACAACGGGTGTGACCTTGGAAGAGCGGAGTAAGGAAAGTTGTCTGAACCACTATAAAACTGTGTCTCTTGGTGTAGCTTGATTATCTGCATTTTACTGCTTTATTTCTCTCCATATTCTCTGTTTGTTTCATTAAGGGGATTAAATTAAAAAGGGAGAAAGTTTCTGTTTAAGTAAAGAATTTTAAAATACCCAATTTACCCTTCATCTCTTGGGTTGTTGCCATAAATTCGGGACCAACAGGAGGATCATTAGACCCCAATCATCTTAGGAAGGTCATTTTTTGCTGGTGCCATCATAAATGTGAAGCACGGAAAACTTACATTAATAGTAAAAGACAAGAAGGTAGAGTTCAACTTAACCTCAAAGTCCCTTCCTAAGAATTCTTATATGCCGATTAATGTGGTCAACAATGTAATAAAAAAAGGAATTTCAAGCAGCCCAACTGGGATGTACAAAAGCAAAGGAGAAATTGTGGAAGACTTGAATCAAGATGTGGCCGAATCTGTGGCAACACCTAAAAGTGGAAGATCAAAACAACTGAAATCTAACAAATGAAAGCAGGAGGACAAATCAATAAGAAACCCTTCTCCTTCTTATCATTCTCTTAAAAATAATTGTAGTAGTTCATTAGCAGGGAAAATTCTCAAGAAAATATGGAGGCTCATTCAAAGGACAACAAATATGAGAAAATTTGGAAGCAAGCAAAAGAATCAGAGCAATGTGAAAGCTAGAGTCAATTGACACAAGGGAATCAAACTAATGTCGGGTTGATGATATTAAACCAAGCGCTTTTTGGGAGGCAACCCGAGTCTTTTCTTTTTCTTTTAGAGGAGTTTTAGTTTCCTTTTTCTTTTAATTTCTTTTATTTTACAAGTTTGATCATTTTAATTTAGAGCTTTATTAGTTACTTCATAGAGCTTACCTGAATAGGAAGCAACACGAGATGAAGATTCTATTCAACTGGCAAAATAGGCAGCTAACATCTCGCACTCTTATAGTTACTCGCTTAATTTTGATATATTTTTTTGATTAAATGGTTTACATTGAGGACAATGTTAGTTTCAAGCGTGGGGTGAATTGCAATATTTTCTTTGACTTTTTCTTTTGCTACCTCGATGATTACATTGATTTTTTAAAAAAAAAAATTTGGTAATTCTTGCAAAAGTCATGACACTAGATTAATTGAGACCCCACTTTGAACTCTTGTGAAACCTATAAGTAGACCAAACTTGGAATTTCAAAATCTTTGAGTTAGGCAAATAACTAAATCCTAGTGAGATGTTAAGTTTATTTTTTGAACTTGTACTTATTGAAAATATCTGAATTTTTATCCTCAATTACTTGATAAAACTGATATACCAAGAAATCAATTTTGTTTTCTTTTAAGATCAGAGTAATCCTCTTTAATTTATCAAATGTTATTTCTAATATACACAATTAGTTATTTTGAAAGGTAGTTTTCCCATAAACATGAAAATCTCATTTTGATTGAAAGATTTCTAAAGTTATGAGTCAGTTTGACCTTTTTATAGAGATGATTAAGGCATTCATATTTCTGATAAGCTTATCTCTAAAAGCATGACTATTGTTTACCCCTATGTGAATGTTTGAATCAACTTTGAATTTAAATACTAAGTTAAAAAGTATAACGGGAATAAGGTTCGTTCACTTGACTTGTGCAAATGGTGAAAATAATTTCTTAAATATCCTAAAATATGGTGAAAAGAATTATCGCCGAACTTGGTGGATGTTAAAAAAATGTGTTAAACTAAGGGTAAAAGAAAGCTAAAAAAAATAAAAGCACTACTTGTATAGTTGACATTATTTTCTATTGCAAAATAAGCTTAAGTCAATTTGGATACAATTCGATTTTTGAAATTTTACTTCTTATGCTGAACTTAACTGTTCTCTTACCAAGTCCTTGTGATCTTATGAATTGATTGATTAAGTTGGTAGAGAAAATTCAGACGCAAGAAATTTGAAGAGATGTATATAAGGTAATTCGACTAATATTTTTTAAAATTACTACCATTAATTGAATTGTTGAATGTGTGTATTGAACAAATAGATAAAAGTGGAGAATATCTGAAAATTATAAGTTTATTATAAGAGTTTTTAAACTCTTAATGATTATAGTAGAATAGGTGACAGTGGATACAATATGAATTGAGTAAGAAGGGATTTTCGACAAGGTCTTTAATAAGTGTTATGTTTAAAATTTTTCATCTAACATTCTCACTAGTTCTTCATTTTCACTTGCTTTTTGCTCAAAGTTTTGAAATTTTGCAATTTATTCTTGAATTCTTTTGTGTATGCTTGAGGACATGCAAGAATTCAAGTGTTTGGTATTTGATAACTGTTGCTTAAAAATATATTTTGTGGATATTTTATATTAATTTGTAAGTAATTATCTGAGTTTAATGTGAAATCTATTTTTTGGCAACGTTTGGGCACTAAATATGTATTTAAATAATTTTGGTGATCTTTTGGCTTGAAATTATATTTTTATTTGTTGCTATAAAATCAAATGTGTTTAATAATAAAAATGATTGTTGCAATAATTGGGTTTCAAATAATTTTAATATATCGACCACCTTTTATTAAATTAATAATTTAATATTTTATGCAGGCAAACAGATTCCAGCCGTGAGGCCCACCATTTAAATCATGCACCACCCACAAGTTATCCATTTGTATGCCATGTATATCACTTCCAATGGCTTGACATTCATAATCCTCACTGTCCAAATAAACAACCGTCCATATTTTCTATTCAACGGCCGTGCTTTTCAGTCAAGCAATTCAGCATCAATCCATGCAAGCAAACCCATCTAGCCGTCCATCACACATTTCCGCCAACCAGCAGATGTTGTCCAAGCCATGCAATTTTCAGCAGTCAACATCGTCAATCAATTTCAGCAGAAACGAATTCTAAACGTGGGGCCCACCATTCAATTCACAATCAAAAAATCAAACAACCATAGAAATTAGCAACGTCCAGATTTTAAATCTCAACCATCTGTCCATTATTTTCATCAAAGTAAGCTAACCGTCCATATTTCAGCATGGATCCCACCGCAAATCAAACCGCCTCTAGTCAATGAAGCTTGCTAATCCAATCCGTTCTACGCAAATTGGAAGATGCACAGGTTTTGTATCTCAGTAAAAAAGTGTTAAAGTTGTGCTTAGAACAGGGAAATTTTGGATAGAAAGTTGTGCAGAAAATTAGAGAGAATTTTGGGCAGAGATTTTAGAGAGAGAGAGAGTACCCAATTGGAGAGAAGACAAAGAATACGACACAAGAGGCGAAGCGGTGAATTACGAGGAGCGGTTGACACATCATCAGAACTTTCAACCAATAAATGTTTCTTTTTCTTTACTTTTTATTTTTATTTATCTAGTTTACAATAGATTTGAATTTGAATTTTATTTTGAACTTAAATATGCTCGGCTAAGCCCTAAATCTAGGGTTTACGATGTAGCATGCGTATAATGTAGCAGAGTTTGTGGTTTTGATTTATAAAGGATATTGTTGTTAATTTAATATCTTGTGATTTCAACGCTGGCTTAGTATTTGAGCTCTCACTTTAGCATGATTTCGTATATTAGGTGATGGAACTAGGAGGTGAAAATCTAATATACGATAATCAAGATGTTAAACCTGAAAATCTAAGATCAGGAGAATACACATGATGACCTTGAGAAATCCACAAACGGCCACGATACTTAATGGATTTTAATTGATTTAATCCCATGAGAATAGTTGATTAAGAAAATTATGATATGTCTTGTAAGTTTCAAGAGAATGTGCAATGATAAATTAGGATTTATTTTCCTTTAACAAAAAATGTTTGGACTAAATAATCATATCATGTCTCTGTTGCAAAAGTCATATGTAAAACCCTAGGTCTTAGGTATTCGCATCTCTACTTTCTAATCTTTAATCTATGTCTAAGTTCTATTTTTCTTTCTACTTTTTTATTCTTCATGTTGGTCCCGAGTTTATGACAAAACCCAAGAGGGGAGGGGTGAATTGGGTCTTTAAAAATTCTTTTGCAATCAGAAAACTTTAGCCCCTTGATAGTTTTTTCCCCTTGAATGAAAAACGTGAAACGTAAAGGCTGTAATCAATAAAACTCAAGAAGTTATAGTGGGACAACCCTCCCTACTCCACTCCTCCAAAAACACTCCCTAGTGTCTTGGGTTCTACGAAAACAGGATTTCAATACAGCAGAGCCTTTGCTCTCTTCTAGATTTTAGCTCTAGGGGGCGTTATACAATCTCAGCACAAGTAGGTGACGAGGTCCACTCTAATTACATACTACTTTGCCTTCACTTGGTCTCACTCTCCAATACTAAACCAAGTAGAATACAAATGATCAATGAATAAATAAAAATTCTATACTTTACAGTTATGTAGGTAGCTTCAAGCACAAAGAAAAACTTGTAGAAGAGGTTGAATATGAAGCCGTTCAGCTCTCAGCAGTTATATGTAGTGTTCTTCTTGAGAAACTTCTTGTAGATCACTTAAATGCTAGAAAATGAGGAATGTGAACTCAACCAATGCTCTTTCATCTCTCCTCCTTGTTCATTTGAAGTCCCTTAAATAGAGGGAAGTAAATTCGAACGTTGGGTGGTAGGTGGCTCCCATTTAATGCGCCAACGTTCGAATTTTTCCGACCGTTGCTAGCCAAGTCGCACTTGGAGTCGACCTGGGATGCGACTTCGTCCAAGTCGCAGATTGGAGTCGACTTCAGATGCGACTTCACCAAAGTCGCAAACTGGAGTCGACTTCATATATGACTTCGGTCTTCAACTTTCAAGTCAAGTTCCATACTCAGGTTGACCTGGTCTTAAACTTGACCCAAGTCGCAGGTAAAGTCGACTTCGGATGTGACTTCATCAGTCATATGTCTTCTTGGAATTTTTGACTTTGTTTGTGATCTACTTGTGTTTGACCTTTCTTTCTTCTTCTCTTTTCAAATGCATGGATCTTCATTTGGGATTTTAGCCCTTGACTTTTATCACTATACCTTGGTTTGTATAATATTCCTTGGTCACTTGATAAAATCCTTTTCATTGGTCTTGACTCAAGGTTGTCATTACCTCTTGAATTTAACTTCTTCATTCTAATAAGAGGTTTTGGAAGTATCTTAATGATGATCTTTACTTAAGTCGCAAGCTTGAGTCGACTTAAGGTGTAACTTCACCCAAGTTGCATGTTGGGGTCGACTTGAGATGCGACTTCACCCAAGTCGCATAGTGGAGTCGACTTGATATGTGACTTAACCTTGTCAAACTCAACTCTTGCAATTGAGGTTCACCCAAGTCGTAGTTGGAGTCGACTTGGTGTTGTGACTTGTGGCACCCTAAACCGAAACGTCACATCCTTACCTCAAGACCATGTTGATTGGTAAATGTGAATTAGGATTGTTGCCCTGATCACGTGGCGGGTTCTTAATTGGATTTTGTCCAAAAAAAAAATTTCAATCATTCTTATCTTTACATTTCACACCATTATTCATCAATCATTTCTTTACAATCAACATCATACATCATACATCATACAAGCGGCAATACACTTGTAATAAATTTCATCATCTCATTCATAGAATCTCATCCTGCTTTTCTACAATGAAAGTTTCCTTGACTAAATCATCACATTTTACATCCATACATCCATACATTCAATCATTGAATCATATAGAACTTAAAATTCTAATTAAGTTCACATACACATCAACATACTTTAGCATATCATGCTTTTCCATTCCTTATAGCCTACCTGGCTATCATCTCGTGCCTTACTTCATTGCTTATATTTGCATTTTCTTGAGTTTCCCGGTACTTGTCTAAGGTTTGGGAAAACAAAACGCGAGTGACAACTCAGTAAATAAGCATTTTATCTTTTAGGGCAAGACTTCCTTGAAAACCATTTCATTAAACATCTTGAACACATTTTTCCTGAGGACATTTATATGTCCTAAACCATTATCATGAAATCCTTTGTTCATGAGGACAATTCTATGTCCTTGAATATTTTCATAAAACATCATTCTTAAAATCATTTACAAGTCACGTTTGGGCTTGATAAGGCAAAACATGTATGTTTTACCCTTTTTAATTAACTTTCTTTAGTCTTGTATGAACATTTCCAATGTTCCAAGACATTTACATAAATCCATCTTTTGCCCGCGGATATTTCATGTCCAAAACATTTTTCTCATAAATCCTTTGGAAAAGAAGGACATTCTCATGTCCTAAAACATCATTCATTTAGGCTCTTTAGAAATGGACATTCCTATGTCCAAACCAAGTTTCACATAAATTCTTTTCATAATCCCTGTTTTGGGGCTTGTTTATCGCAAACAAGGAAAATAAAATACATAAACCATTTTCATAAATGCATTTGCATAAAAATATTTCTTTTCATTCTTGTTATTTACACTTTTGTGTAAAACACCCTATTTTTAGGGTAATCATTTCATCAAAATCCTTTAGGATCACTTTTATGTCTCAATCTTTGGGCTTTTCAAAAGCAAAATATAAGCAAATGCATTTCTCTCCATCCAATAGTGACACTTAGCAAGTGATCATACTACCTTTTGGAAGAGAATCCTTAACAGCATGCTAACCAGGCGGCTGTTCCTTTATCCTGCTCCCATCTCAGGGAGGGCGCCGCTGGCACTCCTGCCATCCCTTAGCGACTTGGCCTTATGTAGAGTGAGCCCTGGTCATCCCAACCGTGCTCTACAACTGGCCTATTCCTTGTACTGGTGCACTATACATTATCCTGACGGACCGCAGTCTATTTGGTTTAAAGTATTACAGGCCGCAGCCCGTATCCTTTAAAACCGGAATCACAAACCTTAGTCTGCATCCATAACTTAAAAACATCACAGACCGAAGTCTGTGTCTTTAAAAAATTATTTTCAAAAACACATCACAGACCGCAGTCCGTGTCGACTTGTAAAGCGAGCACACCCACTTTAAACAAGTTGTCATTTGAAATCTAATTTTAGGATGACATTCTTTAAATTCTTTCGGAAATATTTTGAGTAAAATATTTTGATAAACATTTGAAATGTTTGAAAAATAATACATCTTAAAATCCTTATAAAAGAATTTCAAAACCTTTGAATTTTCAAAATTAAACTATATATTTTCTAACATTTTCTTAGTTTCCATTTTGGGGCCTTTTGCTCACAAAAGTTATGCAATTATGCTACACCTTTTCAACCACCCTAATAATCAAATTATTTTCCACCTATCTATTATACCATTTTTACATGAGGGGCTTGCATAATCTTTTGCATACCATTTAGCAACCCGAAATCAAACCATTTTATGAAATCAACATAGGAGGTTGGTCATCCTTAAATCCCCTTCAACAACATTCGCATAAATATTTTTCAAGATATTTTCAACATAGATTTCCTAATCTAAAGAAAATCAAAACTTTTCGAATATCATTTCAAAACATATGGACTATGTCCAAATCATCACTTATTATTTAATTATGATGACAGAGCAAAACAAATTTTTTTCTTTTATAAGTTTAATCATTTATCATAAAACATCATAAGAGAACTCAAAACTTATTTGATAATATTTCTTTATGAAAAAGGGCAAAATTTCCTTTTTCTTATAAAGTCCTTTTGAAAACAACATCATAAAGAATTTGCTTACTTGAAAGCAAATTCTTAAAATCATTGGCATAAAATCTAAAATCCGTTAAAATTAACATCATGGAGAACTTGCTTACTCATAAGCAAATTTCTCGATTCCATTAACATAAAGCATTTTCAATCCATGGCAAGACTTGTGATAAACATTTATTAAAAAAAACGTTGCTTGCTTCCAATGAAGCAAACCTTGAGGCTTTTCCTTAAGCTATCTTTTTTCAAAACTTACGACTTTTCATTAAAGCTGTCATTTTCAAAACATGTGGCTTTTCATTAAAGCCATCAATTTCTAAAATTCGTGCTTGCCCGTTGGTTAAATCATACTCATAAAATATCAACATAACATCATAAATCATTTCAGCACATAAGGAGAAATAAATTATTTGAAAAGTTCGTTTGCTTACCTGAGATCGCCATAATCCTTTTCTTTCACTCTTTTCCTTGCCTTTGCCTAGATAAATGAAAATAATATTTCATTTATTCATATCAACTTCAAATACATAAATTCCTTAGGTTTTTCAATTTACATAAATTCATTTGGACTTAGCTTGACCTATTTGTTCTTCAAGTCGGGTATTCATACTTAGCACATAGCATATACATATAAATCATCCATTCACTCATTTTAATACCCTTATACTAATTATTCATTAAATCATTATTTGGAGGTTCCTTACATCCATTTACTATTTTTATCATAGTTTTCATTTTTCACACATCGGTGCTCATTTTAAGCACTTAGTTGCTAACTTAGATATCATATAATAATCTCAAAATTTGAGATTATCACTATTTACTAAAAACAGCAACCTAATCCACATGTTCCAATTATATCTTTATGTATTTTTTCATTTTAACACTTCACATAATTAATTTATCATTTTCAACATCAAAAACATGGAAATCGGGTCTTATACGTAACTGTAAGTTTCATCCTTTCTAAAACCCACCTTTAATAGGTAAAATCTTCATAATAATTTATGATACTTGTTTATATCCCATTTTAATTTAAATTCCATTCCAAAAATCTGGAATTTAACATTTATCTTGATTTATTCCTTAAGCTGTCCATAATGCTGAATTCAGGCATACTGAATTCTCAAAATCTTGAATTCATATCAAATCAAGTATTTTTGATCTAAAATTTATACCATACCTTAATAACTACATTAATTAATCAAAAAAAATATTTTCATCATGAAATATTTAGTATTTATATTTATTTTGGTATTTTTACTCTGCCGGACAGCAGCATCCCTTTTCAGACAGCCTGAATCACGTAAATTATGGGGTATATTTATACCCATCAAAACCTAATTTTTATTTTTTTAATGTGATCCTAAATATGTATTATATATCCTATAAAATTTCAGCCCAAAATTCCTTGTATAAAAATTATTAAAAATCATTTTGTGCAGCTGATCTTGACACCCGTTCAACCCTGTTCAGGTTGATCTTCTCGGATATTTATTTTGCAACGTGCTTATCCTTTTATGCTGAAATTTTTTTTCATTCCTTAATCACCCCATCATGAGTCTTTTCAAAAACTTTCATGATAAAATTCGTTCATTTACTGTTTCTTCCATGTTTTTCTTTCCTAGTTCAAATTTGCTACACATAAGTGTAGATTAGATGATATGGGCTGATTAATCTCCAAATTAAACTTTATAAATCAACTTATATAATTCACCTAATTATGAATCATCATATAATCATGATTAAACATCAAAACAGCAACATCACATAGGATTTAAGAAAATTTCAGTAATGATTTTCAATCCATAATCAACGGTATACTTACATGTATTGGATCAAACTTGGACTCTATTTTTCTTAGCTTGAATCCCATTCTTCTTCTCAATTTTTTCTTTTTTTTTTTCTCCTCTTTTTCTCCCTTTCTTGCCCCTCATGCTGCTGGAAAAAAAAAATGGAATGTGCACTGCCTTGCTTGGGGGTTTCTCCCCTTAGCATTTTTCTCTCTCTCCCTTAGCACATGTGAACGTGCACCTAGGATATGAGCTGGATTTTCCAGCTTTGTGGACCCCACTTGCCACATCATTTTGGGATTATTTTAATACATTTTTATCCCCTTGCTGACGTGGCAAAATATCATCCAAATAAATTAGATAATTATTTTTGAAAAATCCATCAAAATCCATGTCATTAATGGACAAAATCTGTCCATAGGATGCAACGTCCATTTCAGCTACTGTTTGCCATTTTTTTCCACGAATTAGCAGCCTTATTTAATGCATATTTATATACCCTAACATGTAGACTAATTAGGCATCCATTTATCATTTTTAAAAAATTAAAAAAAATCAAATTGACAGCACTTTGGACGGTCCACATTTCAGCTCCCTTTTGCTGTCCATTTTCAACGCCCCTGTTTCAGCAGCAATTTCGAATTTTTTCCACCATGGTTCAGCTTTAATTTAGTGCTCAATTAATTACCTAGTAATTAGCCTACTTAGGGTCAATTTAGGATAATTAAAAAAATCACAAAAATCCCCAAAGGCTGCCATACCGTCCACATCCCCCTTGCATCAAGTTGCTGTCCATTAATTGATAACATCTCTACGGTCCAAATCTGATGCCTTTAGCCACGAATTGACACTCCAATTTAATGAACATTTAATCCCCTTAATCCATAGTTGACTTTGGGCATATATTTTATTAAAAAATATTTCACAAAAATCCACTTTAGGGTTGGTTTGGACGTCCATGCTTGCCATGTAAGCTACTCTCCCCTATGCTAATGCATTAACCTTTTAATTCTGCATTTAATCATGAGATAGTTGCAGGGATTTTTCTATTTTTAATAATCCATAAATTACCCTGCAATTGACCTCCTTTTGACACCTCATTTTTGACTTTATTTATTTAATTATTTTATTCAACTTTAACATAAATGCTAATCACTTTTTGGTGCAAAAGTCAAAAGAGTTGATCCCAATTTTGTGCAACCTTAATCTTAGAATGATTAGCTTGATCAAACCCTTTCATAACTTTAATCTCATAATTTTAACCGTCCATTTCAAATTTCATCTCAATCCGACTTTTCTAGCTCAAGTTATGATCGTTTGAAGTTGTCTCTAAATTTTGGACGGTGATGATTAATTATCATCAAAATTTTCATAATCTACCTTTCCCATGTGATTAAGCACGAAATTATATGCTTTCATCTCAATTTTCATATTAATCCGCCTTATGGGCGTCAAGTTATGAACTTTCCAATATTTTCCAACTTAGCTCCATATTTAGTCTCCTAATTTCCATTAATCACATTATGGAAATTAATTAATTTCTCATGGCACACTAATACTTTTTTTCCTCATTAGGCCACTTTAATCACATTGGCCCATTTTGACTTAGAATGATTGATTTTTATCATCATTCATAACCTCTAATCTAATTGTCATAAATCATCAATATTGCAAAGAAAATCATTCATAATTCAACTAACTCATATATGATGCATATTTATATGTCAATTGCATATACATAAGCCTTACTTGGGTCTGAGTATCACACGACTTCACCTAAGTCGCAAGCGGAGTCGACTTCAGTTGTGACTTCGTCTGTTTCGGAGTCCAAATTTCAGCATTGTCGATTTTTAGGGCATTAAAGTCGACATTGGAGTCGACTTGGGTATCGATTTCAACTAAGTCGATGCTTGAGTCAACTTGGTGTGCGACTTGGCCTGCTATCTTTTTGACCTTTGATTAATTGAACATTGTCATCACTTAGCAAACACATTAGTACTTAAATGATTTTCAAATTGAGTTGTTAATCATCAAAACATGAATTGTGCTTAATTTGCCTCATGTTTCAACACTTCATTCCATTATATTCTCTTGATATCTAATATGAAAGCATTTAAAATAAGTCTATAACCTAGAATTCTTTGTTGGAACGATATTTATACATTAAAATCTACGACCCGTACATTTGTGGTGAGATTGGTGAACAATTTATTAGTATCAAAATCAACCACAAGATATTCTAAAGAGATATTACAAATTCCACCTTTTAAAATTATATTCTCTTGGATCATCTAAATCCTGAACGTATCTAAATCCCTTGATACACTAAGGGCAATAAAACTTTCTCTTTCTTCCTCTTCCAAAGTAAGATTGATTGTCCAAATTTTGTACCTCCTAAAGACCACATGATATAATATGCGTTTCCCTTAACTTTTCAAATTTTATAATTGAAAAATATTAACTTCTCAACTATTACAACAATAAACATCTTATACGAAAAGATACCTAGATTATTTGATTTGGGTTTGTAGGTCCCATATAATCAGCTCTCTGTTTTTCTATTATTCTTCTGCAAATTCGGTGAGAACAACTTCTACTCATTGATCACTTTTCAACTTCTAATCGTTGTTCTTTTTTCTCTAATACCGTTGTTTTTGTTGTTGTTGTTGATATCAATACCACTGTTGGAAAGGTGGTTTTGTAACCAATGCTAGCTCCTATGGGAATAAAATAGAACAAACTAGAAGTGAAGAAGAGGAGATGTAAGAAAAAATACTTACATTAAATTAATGAAGAAAACTTAAGAAACTATTACAACAGGATTCACTTGACTTAATGTATAAACCGTTACTTAGGCCCTATTTATAACACTGAAAAATCATGTAAGTTATCAAGTGTACCAAACCAATCCACAACTAATTTGTATTAAAACCGAAAGCATATATACAGCCAACATCCATTGGACTCTTCGCCCCCCTACCCCAACACCTAACGGTGGTGCTTCCATCAGTTCTTCGTCGCCAAAATCAAAAAAGCAGTAATTGAAATCTTCATCTTCGTCTCCACAGTCGAAATAGTAGCAATTGGAAGTTTTTATCCATTTTGACCCAAATTCTCTGGACGGTTTTGAGGGTGGATGGAAAGGGGGATTCAGTTTTAGCAAGTTGTCGGTTGTGGCCACTGGATTTTACAAAGCATCATCTTACTATTCTCAAATGATGATAAATTTATTAACTATAATTCTATAATTACTAGGATTAATCCGAATGAATTTGAATTAATTCCAATACACCGAGGTCTATTCTAGGGAATTCACAAAAAATTATTAACTATGATGTAATCTGTTGTTATTATCAGATTAACCTAAATTAATGGCCGATTAACTTTATTCTACTAAATTAATTTGGGTAAATTCTAATTAGTTCTAGTTAATTCGAGTTAATTTTAGAAAATGATAGGTTAATTGATGTAAAAGAATCAATTATCGAAAATGACAATAAAAATGGTTAAGTAAGGTGAAATATGAATTTTTTATTGGCACTTACGAGGAATTAATTACATTGATGAAAAACATTGTAACAAAGTGAATAATTTTAGTTAATTCCAATAAATTCGGCTTTATTGGAATAAATTTTATTATTTGGTATTGAAGCTGAGCACTAGAGTGGTGGGTGAGATGTGTACCAAAGTACGTATGTGTAATTACAAAAAAATAATACGCGTCTTACTCGGATTTGATCATCTATTGGTAACATTTTGAGGTGCATAGGTAGTTCTCAATGTTTTTTATGATTTTTTGTTTTTTACGATATCTACTTTTTTTTTAATAATTCTTGCCTACTTTATCCAACACGAGATATAAAGCTCCTCCAGCGAGGATCTACTTTTTATTTTTCAAAAAAAAATAATAATAACTATTCTTGCCTAATTTATCCAACACGAGAGATATAAAGCTCCTCCAGCGAGGATGGAAACCTCGACTGTCAGACACTAAGGTCAGGATGTTAACAACCGGGTTATGCCTGGGTTGATGGTAGTTTCCAATGTTCTTGAGTACTGTGAATGTGATGGAAATTACTTGGCAAATTTGGCAAATTTGTCCAATAGATAGTTTCCAATGTTTTTATTTTTGATAAAAGTTTCCAATGTTTTTTAGGTGCTGGGAATGTGGTGGGAATTAAATGCCAGATTCGGGAAATTGTGTCCAATAGGTAGTTTCCAATGTTTTTAGGTGCCGTGAATGTGATAGAAATTAAATGCCAGATTTGACAAATTATGTCCAATTGGTCAGGATGATGTGGATTTGATGAAAGGTGCAAATGAGCGGATTGTATGGGTAATTTGCATATATACTCACATAATTTGATTGAAATTGCAAATATACCCACATAATTTCATGAATTGTATATTACCCCCATATAGTTTAATCAAAATTGCATGTAACCCCTACATTAACAGTTGTCATCAAATGGAAGACTGTGGAACATTAGAATTATTTTATTCTCTAAAATGCCCTTGAAAACCACTTCTCTCTTCCATTTCCGTTTAAGATTTCTTAATTTCTCCCTTACCTCGTCCCTTCCCGTGAATTTTTATTAGTTTCTTGGAGTTGGAGATTTCTGAAGAACAAAAAAAAAGGAGAGAATTTGATAGATCTGTGACAGCAGTGTAACCCGAAAGCAATTGTCCTTGTAGCGTTGTGTTCTATTATTTTTTTCGTATGCTTCATCTAGATCATAGTTGTCAATTTTTTCCTCTTGTTCTCTACATAAATCCCACGTCCCATCCTTTTCATGGTTGTGGTTTCTGTAACCTTAGACAATAATGATTAATGCCTACTTTTATGGCCTCCTTCCATGACCAGTAAATCCGATGGGAAAAGCCCATCTTCTTTCATGGCTCACGCCCCATAGTAATCCTAGTTAACTCCAAATAGGGTTTGAAAATTCCAATCCAACGCCCGTTATGGAAGCCCCTTTCATGGCAGGCTGTACTGTGGATAAAACCCATTATTTCCTACAAAAGCATTCATGTTGATTATGCCACCGTTTGACGTCACCATATAATATTGTTCGGCATGCACTCTTTTTATTATTGCCCAAAATCAATTAAGGTTGTGTTTGGGAATGGATAAAATGTTTGGTGAAAAAATTTGGAGAATAAAAGTTGTCAAATGATGTGATATGATATGGGTAATAATGAGGAGTAAAGAGAATAAAGTTAAAATAAATAGGTTAGTTGTATGGGTAATTGTGTAGAAATGATTGAAAAGTATGGTAGTTGTATAGGAAAATGTGAAAAAATTATTAAAAAATAGAATAGTTGTGGAGAGTGAAAAGTTTTAGATTAAGGGACTGTTTGGGATGGCTTAAAACCTTTTGACATGTTTTATCGCTCGAGAAAACGTCATCCATCAATTTATTTTCCGTCGATTAGTCAACTGCAAAGGTGGTCGTACTGGCGTGGAATGAATGTGTGCGGGCGGCGATTCGTGGTAGTCCGCAGGTGGACGCGTAGTGCAACGCATTCGCATCCGCATCTGCCGGGCGTGACGAAACGCGGTCCCGTTCACAGGATCCGTAATTCGCGCCGACGAATTTGTGCCGAAACACTTGCTCGAGCCGATCTTCTCAGACGATGGCATGCACGCGTAGCAGCAGCTCTGGAGGGAAGAAAACGACGTGGTGCGGGCGATGGACGGATTTGCATGGGCGGCTGCGCGAGTCGTGAGAGGCCGCTGGTCTCGCAGGCGGCGCTAGGGCAACGACGGACAAGGGTTCCGTCTGCGTGCTCCCCGTTCCCCCCCCCCCCCCCCCCCCCCCGTTACCAAGCCCGAGAATCGTCCGGCTTCTGCAACAGTACGAAAATTGCAGCCCACAGTCAACGAAAGACTGATTTGACGAGTTTTTTGCCCACAGGCCCCCTTGCGTGAAAAGTTTTACGCAAATGGGAGAGTTTTATACCATACCAAACAGCCCCTAAAAATTTTAACTTGACATTTTATACTCATTTCTAAACATACCGTAAGTTAAAAAATCCGATTAAACATAGACATGACAAGTAGGCACTGAGCATAGAGATCATCAGGGGCTTGAAATTTCAATTCTCGAAGCATGCCAAGGGGATGAGGAGAAGAGAAAAGTCAGATTGAGTGTAGTCGTTGCCGAAACAGATGGTGGCCGACAACTTCCCTTTCTCCGCTTCCATGATGGTTTGTGTAAATGGGAGGGAAATCTCTATCCATGTAATAAAGCCTCCACAGTCTGCACTTCGCGGGGACTGTTTTTAAAATTTCCCTTATTGTTTAATTTGACGGCACAAATTTCTTCTGCCCATTCCAACAGATTAAAATGAAAGGAGAAAAGGCAGACAAAGTTCTCTCTACTTCGGTGGGGACGCATATGATCAGCGCGTTTTTTCGCCATGTAGATTTTACGAGCACGATACAGTGGTTTTTTAGTGAGAATCTTGAGCTATAATGTTGTGTTGGTACATGCTTCTCTTATGGCTATTGGCCTTCGATTCAAACCAAAACTGTGTTGCTTACACTTTAGGAAAAATGATAGGATTGCTAAAGGGAAGAGAGAAGTGGTTTTCAAGGGCATTTTAGGGAATAAAATAATTTACTAACATTCTACAGTCTTCCATTTGACGGCAACTGTTAATGCAGGGGTTATATGCAATTTTGATTAAACTTTATAAGATAATATTCAATTCGTGAAACTATGTAGGTATATTTGTAATTTCGATCAAACTACGTGAGCATATATGCAAATTACCCGAAAAATTTGTAGAATTTTCTTTTAAAAATTAGATAGGGAGAGGTATGAAAAAGTGTGAAAAATGCCGAGAAAAGATGGAATAGAGTCAATAACTCGTATGATCAGGTAGTTGAGGTAGTGTATGTGAGCGTGTACGAAGGTCAAAAGAACAAAGCGAAAATTTGTCCTCCCTGTTTCAAAGCAGCCCTGAGAAAAATTTCTTCCATGCAGTTATCTTTGATTTTTTTATTTTTTATTTTTTTTTGTTAGGAAGTTATAAAATTACAATGATCATAAATTAACAGATTTCTAGTTAATGGAAAGTAGACATTGAAAGATAAATTATTGATTTTTATGCATTTAATGGGGTAAAAATAATCTATAATCGCCTTGCGTGCATATATTTATTCCCATAAATCTTGTGGCAATTCTATCTAAGCTCCACCATAGCGACGGATGTTGTCGAAGGAAGGAAGAAGAAATCCTTTGTATTAAAGCATAATGAAATAGGGAAGACGATAGTGCCATTGAAGAAGCCTCAAATCGCAAGCTTAATGAAATGCTCCAGCCCTCTTAATTGAAATTCTTTAATCTTCATTAAGGTCTTCCATGCCCACAGCTCAATCATGCAATGTAGGTTTGTAACTTTGGCTGGTCCGGTCAATTCGGCATCGACCCTACCCTTCTCTTATTCTAAAAAATTTCCACTTTATTCTATTTTAGGTCAAGTCGGTTCTAACTCCTACTTTATCCTATTTTTTTAAGGTTGGATCTGTTCCAATTTTGATTACAAATTAGTTCTTTAAAATAGTCTTTATATTATATTTGAAAATATAATTTTATTACAAGTCATACTTTAAAACTTATAATCAAGATGATAATAATATAATCTTAGAAATACATTTATTGAATTTATAATAATAGAAAAACTAAATAGATTTCTATATATGTAAAAAATATATTTATATATTTCACTACGAAAGATATTTCATAAAATATATATTACCTATATTAGTTATTCAAATCGATTTTGAGGATCTGAACCTTGGAACCTACCTTATACCAATTGAATAGGTATTTTTTTATTTGCAGCTTATCCTATATTATGAGAATAAAAATAGAAACTTACTCTACGTATTTTAAGGTACTCAACAGGTCAACTCATGAGCACTTACTCAAGTTGCACACCTAATCCAAGTATCCCAGCAAAATGCTGTAGTGCCCATAAGCCAACTGCCCTAACTTGTCGCGTCCAAATGCCTGGCTTGTTCAAAAGGATACAAAGTAGCTTGGATAGAGCAATAGGATGGGAATGTAACGGTGTGTATTCGAAATCAGAAAAATTATACTGAAAGTCTAAAGAGTTGTATTAATAATTCTAAAAACTGTCGTGGGAATAAGAAATCTTTTCCCACTGAATCATATAAGATATTTTAGAACATGCCTAAGGTTCTGATTTTGTTAGCCTGGGCAAATCGGCTTATTTTTATTTATTTTTTTTCTCTCCGTAAAAATGTTGGCTCCATGGTATATAATATGACTTCTTGATTAAAAAAATGATAAATGGCTCAAATGTTGGCTTCAATGTACACAATATGACTTCTTGATAAAAAAAAGATGTATATAATATGGCTCAAATAATTATAATAGGCCTAAAAATCTAACAGCAGTACCCACACTCAGCCACTAATATTATCGTCTTTTGTTGAAAAACTACAAATTTACCAACCCAGAAAAAAAGGACCTTTATCCGCGATTGCAAAAACCATTCTATGGAACAAATTCAAGTTCTGGAGTAACTAAAAATGACACTGATTTTTAAAAATCTAAAAAAATATTTAAAAATCTCCAAAAATAGTAAAAATTGATACATATGTTAAATACACCTACATTAACAGCTTCATGAAAAAAAATTCAAAAAAAATTAAAAAAAATAGGTGTAATACACCCGGGTGCATTAAGGATCAATGCACCTGGGCGCATACGATGGCAGTCCAAGTTTCCCCCCTTGATCCTCGGACCCTGATTGCATGCGCCCACCTATTTTTTTAATTTTTTTTCAAATTTTTTTTATAAAACTGTTAATCTAAGTGTATTTAACATGTGTATAAATTTTTACCATTTTTAGAGTATTTTATATATTTATTTTTTATTTTTGAAAATCAATGACATTTTAAGTAATTTTAAATTACTTAAAATGTCACTGATTTTCAAAAATCAAAAATATCTAAAATACTCCAAAAAAGGTAAAAATTTATAAACATATTAAATAAATATTGATTAACAATATTGTAAAAACAAATTTTAAAAAAATAAAAAATAATAGGTGTATGCGCCCGGGAGCATGCAGCGCTGCATGCTCCCGGACGCATGCAATCAGGATCCTTGATCCTCAGCCGCAACACCAATCTTAAGGGTGAAAATGGGGTTGGGTCGTTCCGGCCAAGTTTCACATAACTTAACCTCAATCTGAAATGAAACTGATTCCACGCACCGAGTGAATTGAAAGTTCTAATGCACCCAGATGCAAACCTTTTTTTAAAAAATTATTAATCTAAATATATTTAATTTATAAATTAAGTCTTATCACTTTTGAAGATGTTTGTATATATATTTAATTTTTAAAAACAAGAGAGATTTTAGCCATTTCAAATGACTAGAATACCCGTTTCTAAAAAAATCAAAAATATATATACACATCTTCAAAAATGGTAAAACTTAATTTATAAATTAAACACATCTAAATTAATTTTATAAAAAATTTCCAAAAAGTTTTAAAAGTGGATTTTGCACCCAAGTATACTAAAATTTCAATACACTCGGGCGTATTGAATCAGTTCCCAATTTTGAAAACGTTGTCTTAACTTTACATATGATAGCTGGATAAGTCAACCCAACCCTAAGTTGGTCTCAAATTAGCAATATGGGTTGAAAATTCATGTCAATTTACAATTTTATATATTTATCTGACCTAAAATCTCATTTATATCAAAATTAAATGTGAATTATAACAAATATAATTTTTAAAAATAAATTAGAGTATAATTGACTATAAATCATTTGAAAATATTGAAAGTAAACAAGGACAATAAAAACATTTATAATTTTTCAATAAACGAATACATGCAGAGTACGTTGGGTCTATCTATGTCCATTAGTTAGCCCACATCGACCTCATATTAATTTATATTAAATTTGCAACCCACCCTTATCCTGGCTTATGAAAATAGTCGTTCAAATCGATAAAACAAAACGGGGGTTAATTTAGGTACTGTTAAACCTGACCCAATTTGCAACACTAAATTCAGCATGTTCCCTTCTAAAAAAATAATAAAAAATTTGTGGTCTTTTTTTGTTTCCTTTTGGTTCACCAATCTTTCAAGTGTTCATGAGCTATGCAGAAGTCATAGGTTCAGATGCATTACCCACTCAGAAATTGTTTCGAAGGTATCGAATCAAAAACAGTAACCATGCAAAACATAGGGCATGAAGTTGCTGGAAAGCAAGTTTTGGCAGTGAAAGCCTGACAAATTTGTTACCGACGTTTTAGGCAGCTTGGACATCATACATGCAGATAGGATTCAATGGAAATTCTATTTGCAATAATTTTCTTTCTTTAAAAGAATAAGCCTTCATTAGACATTTGATGAAAATTCTATTTGCAAAATTTTTCTTTCTTTAAAACAACAAGCCTTCATTAGACATGTTTCGGTACAATGGCTAGTTTGCCAGGACTCAAAAGTCAGAACTCAACCTAAGCACCACCAAAATGGACCCCAAAAAAAAAAAATAGTCCTCATGCATGCACAGCATTGGAAAATGACAGTGCAGAAAATGCTACCATCTCTATATTTTTAAAAAAAAAAAAAATGAGAATTTACATATGAGAATTTAAAAATTAGAAAGAAAAGAATTGATTGGATTTATACTCATCTGCAGTGGCATCTAAAAATATATGTTCACCTCCTTGTCACTCATCTCGTAAACGTGGTCCCTTGCATCTGTCAAGGCCACCTGTTGTAGCACAAACAGAGAACAGAGACTATATTAAAGAGATCCATAGAAAACTTTGCAATGCAAAATCAAATCTACATGACTTTTAAGAATCTGATAAGGCTTGTTACAATCAAATTCTGGCTGGGAATTTTTCCCCAAGCTCGAACATAATACAAGTTGGGGGGCAGGAAGGTTGGGTTGGTGTAACTGGGTTGGGTCACACAGGTTGGCCTTAACCCATTAAAACAAATTCAAGCCTGACCTATTTGTAGCCGATTTAAAAAACCTAAACCCTAGATTTAAGAGAGACAGATTAGTTTGTGGGTGGCTAATGAATTGGTAAAATGGGTAACAGGTTGAAAATAGGTTAAATAATAAAAAATAAAAATATAAACTATTTAAATCTTAATCATAAATAATCAACTAGTGACTTGAATTTGAAAGATAAATTTTCATATTTGTTTTTAGTTAGAATGTTAATTCCAAATGCTAATTCCATTATCAATCATTACGTATAACTTGTAAAATAAAGACCAATAAAAATCTTTACTCCTCATGGGTTGTAAACAAGTTCTATAGGTTGAAGGGTTAAATGGGTTGGATAATTGGGTTGACAAATTGGATAAGCTCAACCCATTACCAACTTGTTTATTTAAATGGTTTAAATGGGCTGGCAGGTTGGAAAAACTTAAACTCTAACTTGCCTCAAATTGGGTCATCCAAGGTCCCCTTACCTAACAAGATTTCCATTGTCATCATCACCATATTCCTTTCAGGTATATGCAACCACAACATAGGAAAAACTCATCGCCATCCATAAAGGATGTATATTTGTATCCATACATGTGAGGGAACTGATCGTATGCTCCCGGGTGCATACACCCTTTTTTTTTAGTTTTTTTTTTTTTTTTTTGAAATTTTTTTTACAAGATTGTTAATCTAAGTGTATTTAATATGTGTATAAATTTGTACTATTTTTGGAGTATTTTAGATATTTATTTTTTATTTTTGAAAATCAGTAGCATTTTAGGTAATTTTAAGATTACTAAAATGCCACTGATTTTCAAAAATCAAAAATAAATATCTAAAATACTTCAAAAATAGTAAAAATTTATACACGTATTAAATATATTTAGATTAAAAAACTTGTAAAAAAAAATTTCAAGAAAAACTAAAAGAAATGGGTGTATGCACCCGGGAGCATTGAGCTCTCAATGCTCCCGAGAGCATAAGACCAAGCCCCTACATGTGATATACTTCAATATTACCAATATCATTCAAAATTTTAGTGTACCACTCCCATTTTCGGCTCACTTTGTGGATGACATAAAATCAACTCCACCCATTCTATTTAAAATTATCTACTAAATAGGAAAACATGTTTCAATCAATCAACTATTTGCATGTGCTCCATTTAATTAAGAGTCCTGATTCAATGCTTGCGTGAGCATTGAAGCTTAATACTTACACTCATGTTACCTATTTCTACTATTTTTTAAAAATTTTGCATGGACGTGGGTCCAAACAAGATTTTTTTTTCTTATGAATTTTTTTTGGGAGTCTTTGAATGTAAAATTTCTTATATTAAAAATCTTTCATGGGCCCACATATTCCTGCAAAAATAAATAAAATAATAAAAAAGAGTGTAATGTGAGCTTTAGTGCTCATGCAAGCATTAAAACATGACTCTTTAATAAATGCATAAAATCAACAAAATAAAATGAGTTAATTTATATAAGCATTTCAAAGTTACTAATTTAATATTTATACCATCTAAAACATTTTTCAATATAGATAAATGATTATATAAATTATACAACATTTCCATGAAGTTGTAGATGGATCTAAGTGATTTTCATATTTTATGTATATTATAAATGTTTTTAAGTAGGTATGGCCCATCCAAGGATTTGATTGAAATGATTTTAGTAACATGTTATAACAAATAATATTAAAAAAAATGAATGGATAAATTTTAGTTTAATTATGAAGGTAGGCACAATCGGGAAAGAAAAATTATCAAGGTAGGCAAAAAATAGTGGGTGCAAATCAGGCCAAGTCATACTGACTCAAGATCAACCCAATGCTAACACTAATTGCAAAATCAAGTGCTCGACCTTATATATCGTACTAGGTTAGGAAAAGGTTAAATCAACTCTAATGCAAAATTTTTAGGAATTGTTCTAGTTTGAGTTGGTCTCGGGGTAGCAATCTGGGTTGAAAATTCAGGTCAATTTGAAAATTTTAGTATGTGAAATACTTAGCTAGGGTGTGTTTCGGAAGGGATAAAACTTTTGATGAAAAGTTTTTAGTGTAAAAGTTTTCGAAATGGAAGAAAATGATGTAATATGATAAAGGTGAAAAGTTGTAGTTTAAAAAGTTTTTGGGATAAATGAACACCCCCCAATATAAAATATCATTTATATCGAACTTACATGTCAATTCTCATAATACATAAATTTAAATTTAAAAGTTAAATTACAGTATAATTAACAATAAATAATGAGAAATTTTTTTAAAAAATGAGAATAACATAAATATATTTATAATTTTTTGATAAATGAATATATGCCAAACGGGTTGGGCTTATTCAAGTTAGGACATGGTCGAGCCCCCTCAACCATGTTTTTGAATTCAAGAAAAAAAATTTCAACTTGCTCCTCTCTGAGGCTATAAAAATACTGGTTTAACCTAGTAAAAAACGAGTCAAATTCAAGCACAAGTCATGAATCAACTTGACCCAATTACACCCCTTGCCTAACATGGGGTGGTACACTGAAATCTTCAATATTATTAGTATCATTGAAGTATTACCCCTTATATATTTAGTTATGATGTTATAAATCAAACATATTAAAAACTTGTACATACTATATAGTTATTTTCAAATTTTAACCGTTTCATATTCAGTCTTGAATGATGCTAAATATTTACGACACAATTTTCTAATTAAAATGATATTTAGCTTCATATACATATGTATATTGATTAATTTACCTTTCAAATGGTTTAAATGTAAAAAGATACTTTCAAATATTTAAAAATTTATTTTTGCAAAACCTATTGTACAAATGTTTGTTTTCAATCATTCCCCCACAAATGATTTTGTTTTTCACTTCATGTAAGATTTTTTTAACATTCAAGCCTTTACAATATTCATTGATATAGTTGTTATGATACCAAAAATCAAATATTTTGAAAAATTTTACATATTATATATTTATTTTCAATTCTTAAAATTTTCATATTCACCCTCAAAAGATGTTAAATTTTATAACATTTAAGTTTCCACCAAAATGATTTTTTTATAGCACAACCAAATTGATTTTTAGCATCAATAATATATACATGAAAATTTATATTTTAAATTGTTTAGATTTAAAGAAAAGCTCTAAAAATATATAAAAGAAACTGTTTGTACAAATCCTATGGTAAAAATATTTGTTTTTAAATCAACTAGCCTCAGTTTATAGATTTTTATGAATAAACTATATTCACATTCTTTTAAACTGTCAATTTCTTTCCTCATTTTAGATTATTAAAAACAGCAAAGATGCATCTGAGCTGTGCATCAAGCACATGCTGTCTGTATATCATGAGGATACAAACACCTGAACACAAGGCCAATAAATTACAAGAAAAATAGTAACTTAGCATGACTTACCTGTCCATATTTTGTAATGAAGTTGCTGGCAAGATTAATGGAGGTGATCACCAATTCATCATTTGCCTTAAGTGCCCGAGCCAAAGCAAATGCTCCACCATCCTGTTTATTGATAAATCTGAGAATTAGTACAAGAGTGAATGATTCACATCAGGGTTGATAAACCAGGAGACCTAGTTCAGAGGTTAGGCCACACTCATCCATCAGGCTTGAAATGTCCATAGAGGTCTATGAGCCTTAAGCCCGCCCAACTTATTTAGCAGCCATGCGTATCTATCAAACTTGCCAATAAGAAGGTCTAATAGACTCGGCACACCCAACATTTTTGATGGCCATGACTATCAGGCTTGAAATTCCCACAAAGGTCCAAAAGTCGGTGGTAAAACTTGTATAGACATGCTGCAAAAAGAAGCTGGAAATCGAACATACCCTTATCTCATTAAATGCTAAATCAAGTGAGGTCAACACTTCATTAACTATCTTCAAGCTAGAAGCTAAAGTAGCAATACCCTGCAAATACATATACACTGAACAATGAGCAAACTAGGACAGGTAATGATATCATATTTCCAGTTGAGAAAATAAGTTTCAGTCATCCCACTTATGTAAACAGACATCCTTGCAAGCCACTGTTTGAGACAAACATGCAGCCAAAGGAAGATTTAAACCATCCACCAAATGGACAGACTTAAATCCAGATGTCATGAAATTAAGAAACAAATGGATAGCCCAGAAAAGAGATCAAGATATTCTCTTTTTAAAATCCATCCATTTGTTTCACAAGCACCCCAACCAGATACACAGATCGAGCATGACTTCTGTGGTGGGACAATTATCAGTGAATAGTATACAATCTATCTCGTGCACCATATTGTCAAAAATGTGGCATGCCAAGATAACTGCCTTTCCATAGGTTTAAAGGAATATCTCATAACCACCTACATCATCTCCAAGTCCATTTGCACGTAGATCCAGGGTTGATATGGTCGTGTTATACTTTAAAGCATCAGCAATAAATTCTGCACCCTTCACTCCAAGCTGGGAAACATAATTTTCAATTAGTAAGAGTAGTACAAAAACATTTTATTGTAAGCAAATGAAATTCAAAGTTTTGTTACCTGACACCAGCCAAGCTTCAGAGTTTGGATATTCCCATAATACTTGAGAACATCACACAAAGCCTTTGCCCCCTCAGGACCAATGGGATTGTAGCCTAGTTCTAACTGTACCACAACATCAGCATTACCAAATATTCCAAACACAATTCCATATCTCAAACAAGCATAAGACCCACCAGATCATGATCCAAAATTAAATGCAAGTGCAGTATGGCTGGCAGATAGGTAGACTAAAACAAAGACTAGTCAGTGCTCAGTATTTGACCAGAGAAATATCATATTGATTGAGGCAGCCGAAAATTACTTGTAAATCTGATTATGGCACTGCCATGAAAACTTAAGCCCACAATTAGGTCAGTTTGGAATTGTGTACTAGCAAACAGACAATGAAGTATTAAGTGGAGTGCATGCATATGGCCAAGTACCAAAACTCATCTGAATGCATAAACATAAATGACTCACAGAGGTAATGATATTATTATCTCTCAAAGCTCGGGCTATATGTCTGACTCCAGCTTCATGGATATTATTCCCCCCCTGCAAGAACCAAAAGCACAAAAATAACTTGTCAACAACCTTCATATGAGGGAAGGATTACAACACAAATTAACTCCTCACCAGATCAATTGTTGTTATTGTCCGATTCTCCTTCAATGCATCTGCAATTTTTTCTGCTCCCTGCTACAACTCTAGACATCACATGTCATGCAATAAAGAATGCCATTGCAAAAAAAGCCCAATAATTAACACAACAGAGAGAAGCAACTGGTAAATGTCAGGCCACTTAGTTGAAAAAAAATTTCCCAGAGCAATATTCAGATTCTAAACAATGTCGTCTGATCCAATGATTCAAAAATTCATTGCTTTATCTATTTATCACCAACAAATATGCATAAATGAGAATGAAAGATAAAACCAATCACAAAACTTTTGTGGTAGGCAATAAACTGCTGATTGTATTCGTAAATTATAAAATCTTTTCTACCTAGCACTGATATTCAATTTATTTTCAATTCTCAGAAATTTAACGATCACTTTTACAGGTGTCTGCTGGCATTGTTGGAGTAGCATTTCTAGTTAGTGTATAAGCCTTTGATCACGTGCATGGGAGGAAGCAATCAAGGGTTATAGAAAAGGAGAGATCCAGGAGACAGAATCATATGCAGGATAAGGCAGAAGAGTAAACTGCAACTGCAATAGTTCATAATTTAGGTGTCATAAACAGGGGAGGAGTGGAAAGTAAGGGTGCACACCGCTTGGAGGGAGGTAGTCTGGGTGTGGGGAAAGCAAGTGTACAAGGGTCAGTGGTCACAGATTAGGTATTTCTGCAAAACATCAACCAGTATAAGCAAAAGGAGAAGTGAAATCAATTGGTGATTGCTGGGTTTTATCAGACTACAGTAATTTCAGAAGGGAAAAAAGGAAACTTAGTCAGGAGGGTGGATAACACAAAGCTCAATATCATAACGTCCACCCCCACATTACCACGATAAAGCCATCACTGAGGCACTGAATATATTTGTCGACTGATATAATTCCCAAAGCAGGCTGTCATTCCTTTTTCTTCTACTTATTGGATGAGCATTTGACAATATTATTTTGTTCCAAATGGTGATGCTTTGGGAAGTTCATTTTATCAGCAGAATCAAATTTAATAGTGCCACAAAAAATATATATATGGAAATGTTTTCTCAGCAATTCTATCATCAAAATAGAGAAAAATGAAGGGTGTGTTGGGAATGAATAAAACTCTTGATTAAAAGTTTTGGATGGTAAAAGTTGTAAAATGATGTGATATAATAGGGGTAATGATGAAAAGTAAAAAGGATAAAGTTAAAATAGATAGCTTAATTGTATGGGCAGTTGTGTAAAAATAATTGAAAAATAGGATAGTTTATAGTCAAATTTGAAAAAATGAGTAAAAAATAAGATAGTTGTGGAGAATGAAAAGTTTTAGATTGAGAAGTTTTAACTTGACATGTTTTACCCATTACCAAACACACCCGAAGAATAGAAAAAGGTCACAATTCAATATAGCGAATGGCACCGAAATGTAGGTGTGGTCTAGATTTTAGCTGTTAGATGATATGAGCTGTTGGATTATTTAACCGAACCAAAAGCAATGACTTCCTATCAGCAGCCTGAATCTTTTTCAATATCATTGATACTGAGATTTGTAAAGACTTTATTTTTTGTGGCATCCATCTGTTCAACGTTTTTAAAGCTAGGTATAAATTTAAAATAGTCTATAGCCGCATCAAAAAAGCAAAATAAAATTTATTCATCATGAGCCTACCATGATACAATAATGAAAACTAGAACCTAATAGGGATACTCTAGACAAGATAACTGGAAAAAAATCTTTAATTATCAGGAACCTTTTTATTCATCAATTCTACATCTAGTAAAAGAATTTTATATCCACTAATTAATTCTAAGCCTAATCAGTTATCTTCATATCTGATTCTTTAAAATCTACTATATAAATGTGGTATATATTGGATTCTGAAGTGATTTCATCCTGATACTAAATTCTCTTCGAGATAAAAAAAAAAAAAAAAAGGCAGCAATCACGCAGAAATCTCATCTCTAAGATTTGAGGCAGAAAAAGATTTTTTTTCATATGAGTTTGGATGTTCATATATGTGCAGACATAAATGATCCAATTTAGGATCCTTTCTAAAATTAATCAATTTCAATAATTGATAAGATGAATAGGTCTTTCGACAAAAAATGAATGGTTGAGATGAGATGAAAACTGATAAATGATATACAAAACCCATCCTTACCTTTAATTTGGCAAAATTGCAAGCAAATCATAAGTTTTCAAAAAATTGCATTTGTACCTACATAGTTTACTTGAAAATGTAGGCCTATCACTTTTGTTAATTGTTTTTTAAATTGATGAAAATGCACTTGTAAACAAATAAAATTGTAAAAATAGAAAAAATTACCTTTAAAATATAAAAAAAAAAATTTAAACATATTACTCACATTAAATAGATCCATTATACCTCTCATTAAATAAATCTATTTGACATGAGAAATATTTCTAAAAAATAAATTTTTTGTATTGTAAAGGTAATTTCTTGCATTTTATAATTTTATTTCTTGCAGGGGCATTTTTGACATTTACAAAAATTTCTAACTAAAGGGATAGGCTTATAATTTCAAAAAATGTAGGTATGGATGCAATTTTTTTGAAAAATGGTAATATACCAGCAATTTCACCCAAACTATGTAGGTACGGATATCCCTGGAATAATATAACAAAATGATTTCACTTCCATAAAAAAATCAAATCCAGTTTTAATCATTCTCGCATTTTGCTGCAATCACACCATCACAAAACCCTAAGGGAATTTTGTTGCGATGAGCACTAGGAGAGAGTAGGGTTATATTGATGAATACTAGAATCATGTGAAGATGATTCTCCTCAGATTACAAGCCACATGATGTGGAAGAAAGAGCAACATGCAAGGAGAAACTTGACACTACTGAGTTACCAAAACTTGGACACAGTTAATTATTCATTGAAAACACAGTCAATAATCCAACAGCTCACGTAACTCCCACATAATCTGACCACCAAATTTAGATTGCACCAAGATTTCAGTGTGGTTGGCCATATTGAATCACAACCCTAGAAAAAGGTTCTATAAATTTCAGGACAAATGGAAAAGGATATGGAATAAATACAAATGAAATGTTTGTGTTAACAAAAGAAAAGTATAATATAACAACACAAATATATGAAAAGCCCTCTTTAAGCTGTACTTTGAATTCATTTATAATTTAGCAAGAGAAAACCATTGTCTTGGACATATCACTCAAAAAAGATGCAGGAAATATCATGCCTTATAAACAACCCCCCAAAGTGATGAAGACAGTCAATCAGTCTCAATGCTTCTTGCCTCAAGTTTAGTTAAGTTTCTATAATTTTAAGAAAAATCTATTTGTCTTAACTTGCCACATCCAACAAAGAGGTAATAAGTGGCTTCATTAAATATCAAAGTGAATATGCTAGGGGTATGTTTTAGCACTTTAATTTGATATAAAAGAGATTTAAATGATGAAGAAAAGTACAAAAAGATAGTCAAAAAAATGTGAAGATGTCAACTTTACAAGGACGATGCCAACAACAATGTGAACAAAGACAAAACAATAAGACGTCCGACAAAAAAAGATTGGTGACAGTGTAGAAAAATTAGTTATAGGAAGCATGTCGGAATAGCCAAGGAAAAACATGACCTTTTTACTCGCTACTACCTTGAAGGGGCTTTTACACATCTTTCGCAATAAACCAAAAAAATGACGTCAAGTATATTGTACGGCCAAGGAAATCTTCCAGATTTGCTGACCAATATAAAAAATATTATGATCTAATGCAACCCACGTGTCCACGAACTGTCTTGTTTTTAAATTTTTAAATTTTTTTAACCTCTAAACAATTTATAAGATTCATCCAAGTGAATTTGCTTATGGTAACAAAAATCATATAAATGAAAACTGTTTTATATTATGTATTTATTTTTAAATTTTCGTAGTTGTATATTCCCTTTGAATAGGTATTAAATTTTGAAACATGTTAGTTTCCAATCAAAGAGATTTTTGACATCATAAATAAATGCATATTAATCAAGCTAAGGACTGGTTTAGATTTTTTTTTTTAAAAAAAAAAAAAGCTTTTGAGAATCTAAAAAGCAAAGATTCAGGTTGTATTAGGTCAGAACCCATATAAAAATACAGTAGGATCCAACCATCAGTCATAACTAATAGCATCGAGTTTGACCTTTTTCGTAACTCAATCCCCCCAAAACATTCCAATGATCATTCAAAAAACGGATGTGGAAGATGTCACCCCAAATTTTATCCTATTTAATGTCAAGATAGTCCTCAAAAATCATAGTAGGGAAATGTCAGAAGCTCTTTCAAATTACAATATGGCCTTTGCACCTGTACAAGGACACACTTAAGTTCCCCACTGGAATTTCACAACATTCGTATTCTGAGACTGTTCTAAAAACTCCTTGAGGTGAGAGCATGCCTACATGCTAAACACATAATTAAGCAATTAAAATCCAAAAATCAAATAAAATATCACTAAAAATAAAGAGAAATACTTCTATGCATAGTTGTTAGAGGCACAAGGTGCACTTTTAAGACACAGGCTTGATTAAAGCAAGGCACACCTTATGTAAATTTGATCAAAAAAACAGTAGTGTCTAAAACTACTAAATAAAAAATAGAATTACCATTCGAATGACAGAGATATCTGAAATTACAATTATCAAGAGTAAAAACACAGTACATTTCAGCAATCAGCAGCAAAAATTTAACAGAAAGATATTTAAATTTAACAACAGAAAATTAATTTTAACGACAAATATTTATAAGGTAACAGCAATTAAATAGCAGCAAGAAACAGTTAAATACCATCATGACACTTGACAACAATGAAATACGCAGAGAAATACAATTTATTTCAGTAATCAGTAGAAAAAATTTAACTGCATTGTATTCAGCAAAAATGGAAGTGTTACAGAAGAAAAATATAAAAAGTAACAGACCAGCAGCAAAATTTTAAAAATAATAATAAGAAATAAAGAAAGCAGATGGCTGCAGTGGCAAATTTAATTTTAAAAAAAAAAAAAAAAACAGCAGCTTGCTGCAGGAGCAAATAGAAAGGCTGCAGCTTACTACACCAGCAAATCAAAAGTCTACAGCTTCCTGCAGTCGCAGCTTTATGCAAATAAAAAAAAAGGCTGCAGCTCTATGCACTGCCCAAGCATAGAGCAAATAGAAAAAGAAGAGGTATCAGAAAGAAGAAATGAAGAATTAGAAAGAAGAAAAGGAGAATGAAATAAAACTACCATTTACATATGCCGCTGTAAGACGACAGCATTTACATCTGTCGCAGTGCTGTCTATGGTGTCAACATAATTGATAATTTAATGGTGCCAAAATCCAACACCTCCATTTTGTCTCACAGAATTTGTTTTACCATAGTTCCAATAATCATTTCAATCAAAGACTTGGATGCACGTACATGCTTTAAAATATGAAATCATATGTAGAAAATATGAAAATCACTTGTATCCATTCACGAATGCATTAGAATGTCATACTAATTCATCTACATAGAAAGAATGTTTAGAAGGTGGGGAAGTTGAATTAAAAGCCTTGAAATTGATCCATCCATCAAATGATTTTATTACATTGCATTTGCACTTTAAACAGACAAGAAACATGCAAAAATTTGATTTGGTTGGAATTTGGTTTCCTAGATAAACAAATTATTCTAAATGCAATGGGTTAAGTAGGTTTCATAAAATCATCAAGATATGCCACAAAATGAGTGACAACATTGAAATCTTCAAAGTTGTTGACACCATAGAAGTATTTCTGAAAAAATGGATGCCCTGACATGCATGAGTCTTGTTGCATTCCTTACCAAAACTCCCGACGGATAATTTAGACACATATCAACAAGAAGCAATAGATGACCAATTAACAAAGAGAATCTATAGTGGTTTGCATTCGAAGAATAAAAGACCAAAATTTTCATGATTGGATGCTCAAATATTGCAGAATTTTGATCCATGAATCATACATGGAAAGTCACCTCATATAAATTTTGGGTGCTACCATGTGCAATAAAAAAATTATTAGGAAAAAGAAAAGAAAAGAAAAGAAATACTGCTTCATACTTGCATATATATTCAAAAATTAATACCTCATCACCTATGTCATTCATGTAAAGATTCAACCATAGCAAGCTTTTGCTCTTCTTAACAACCTCCGCAACACAAGAGGCGCCTTCAGGACCAATCTCATTGTTTCCAATGTCTAAGAGAGTGAGTCTCCCTATAGAGGTTTCTATCTCATCAGATAAACAACAAAAGCAGATGGCATGAAGAATAAGAATGTAAAAACAATAACTCATACAAGAGGATTCTTAACCTTTATGTGTGGCTAAACCTGACATTAGAGCCCGTACACCTTCATTACCAATGCTATTTCCATGCAAATGAAGCTCCTGAATAGGAATTTGACATTCAAATGCCTTAGACCCCAAGGAAAATCTTCAACTACCGACCTATAAGCTAGTCCAAAAGTACTGTCAATGGCAAAGATCAGGAAAAGCAAACAGAAGCCTTGGCCCAAGGTCCAAAGTTAATCAATTACAACATAAGAATTTAAGCAATCCCTATCTGAAGTAAATGATGCAAAATCATCAAAACATTTGAAGACTGCACTTTATTTCTCTTAAATTCTTCAACTTAAATCTAATTTTTTCATGATGACAAAAGGTAATTGATGGAGAAAATGTTCACATGTGCTTGCTTGATACCTATTTGAGATGCAACTGTAGAAATCAAGGTTCATTTTTATGAACGGTTTAGATTATTGTTTTTTATTTTTAGTTATTTCCTAGTTCGCAAGTTACTTCTCGTCCAAGCTTCCTTAGTCTGTAAGTTTACTTGTAAAGTTGCATATTGCATAGGGTTTCGTTTTCTTATTGCTCGTATATTACATAAGGCTTCACTTTCTTATTGTTGAAGTTATCTCTTTATAAGTAAGGTTATAAGGTTACATAGTTCTATATGGAAAATTTTATTTTTGATAATTGATTAATATTTTGTCTTCTCTAAAATTCTCTTCTAATTCTCTCATCCCTAATTCTTCTAATTTCTTCGCCCTTCTTCACTTCTCAACCCCTTGAAAGGATTCTTCCTCTTTCTTCTAGTTTCTTCCCCACTTATCCTGCATCAACTTAGTATCAGAGCAAAGATTGGTGAAATTTTAATCATGAGATTTCATCCCAAAATTTGTCGCTAGCATTGTTGCAAAAGAGTAGTAATTTGTTTCATCTGTTGTAACTGTTTTCCTGGGCACACAATTTGCAACCATTCATGCAACGTATTGAGTTTTTCAATTGCTGCATTAATGTGGTTCCATTAAGATCATTACCCTTGTTGCTGGAACTTCACAAGGCTACTACAGGGTTTTGAACCTGCGTGTTTCCATGGAAGATTTTGGATCTTTTGAATTGGAAGGTTTTACGAATCAAATCTCATCTTTCAGAAAATTGCATAACAGTCCTTGAGTTCCAGAAATTGCAGAACCTAACCAGAGTTTCAAAAAATTGCAGAACTGCCCCAGAAACTACAGAAGCACCTCTGACTTTTCCGAAATTGCAAATCTGCAACAATTTTCAAAAATTACAGAAAGTTCCTCCATTTTTTAGAAATTTCAAAAAGCCCATCAGGTATTTGAAAAGGATCTTATAGGGCTTCTAAAAGGCATATTCTTTATATTTGAATTTGACATATTCTTATATCTTTTCATAAGGTTCATTATATAGCATCTCATAGGTTAGTTATTATGCACAATTTAAATTATAGTGGCATACATCTCGAAATAAACTTTGGAAACAAACTAGAATTCCAAGACAGAATTTCCTTCGTCCACCATGAGAACAAGAGATCTTTGAAAATATACCTATCCTTGGGGAGGATGATGTCTCGAAGAAAATTAAAGTTGATGTCTCTAGTTTTGATGGAAGATTTTATCCAAGCAGTTTCATAGATTGGATAACAAAATTAGAAAGATTTTTCAGATTGTACACCATGAAAAATGCTTAGGGTGTGTCTGCTTGGGCTAAAAACATGTCAATCGAAAACTTTTTACTCTCCATAACTATCATATTCTTTAATTATTTTTTCACATTTTCTCATACAAACTACACTATTTTCAATAATTTCCACACAACTATCTCTACAACTAACCTATCTATTTTAACCTTATTTTCTTTACACCTCGTTATTATCTCTATCATATCACAATATTTTCTATCAATTTGACAACTTTTACCCCAAGAACTTTTCATCAAAAATTTTTACCCCCAACTAAACACACCCTTAGTGCAGAAGGTTTGCCACAATGAAGCTAACAGAATCAGCCCAACATTACTGGATGGGAGTTGAAAGAAACATCGAAGAAGATAGAGAGCCAAAAATCACCATCATAAAGAACAATTGACAGACCAATGGATGAATTTGAGTTAAGGTAATATGAGAGTCAATGAATATTACCAAAAAATTGACAATTTGTTCTTCAAATGTAAAATTAATCAATATAAGCGGCCGACACGGAAAAAATCTGTTAGTGGGGTTAAACCTGAATTAAAAAGAGAATTAGGTTTACATACTCCATATACCCTTCAAGAAGCAATTTTTAAAGTCTTGGAACTTGAGCAATTTCACTAAACTTTAGCTTGTAGACAGTATAATTAAGAATGTGAAAGTACCAAACAACTGCGTATGCATCTAAATAAGTGTCTTCCCAACAGAAAAATGCACAGAGTAAAGGTAAGTCCAGAATTTTAATAGGAATGTCAACCCAATTGTTCTGTCTAGTTCGCATCCTAGGTTGTCAGAGGTTAAATGTTTCAATTGTTACGATAAGGGTTATAATACCTCTCGTTGTCATAATTGAACTCTTGCATTAGACACAAATGTGTTTGAAGATTAGAATGAAAGAGACGTTGATGAGGTAGTTGAATCTTTAGAGGAACCAAATGATCTTAGTTTAGAATTAGTAGACAAATAAGACGAGTTTGAAAATGTCGATGTCATAAGAATGCATCTTATCCACACCTGATTCTAGAAATGATGGAAGGCAAATTACAATTTGTTACGCATTTTTAACATGTGGTAATACTGCGTTCAAAGTTGTTATTGATGACGGAAGTTCTATGAATTCAGTCATAACAGCTAGTGTAGCCCGAATGAAATTAAAACCTGAGCCTCATCCACAACCTTACAAAGTTGCTTGAGTAAATAAAATTTCATTAACTGTTCGTGAGAGATGTCTAGCCCCAATCAAAATTGCCAATTATGAGGATCATATTTGGCATGATGTCCTTCCAATGGATGTAGCTTATGTTTTACTTGGTTGTCCTTGGCTATTTGATGTGAATATCATACCCTAATGGAAAATCAAATACATATCTTATTAGACTAGATGGGTAATTAGTTCTTTTGAAACCAACTAAACCATCAAATAAAGAAACAATGCAAAAGAAAATTTCTCTCATCGAGTCCCAAAAGAGACCATTGCACATTCTAACTCAGAAAATTTTGAAAAGAAGAGTAAAGAGTCTACTGTTACTTTTATGTTAGTGGGAAAGTTTAAGTCTAAGTGCTTATAAGTGTGTCCATTTTTCAATCCTATGAAATTAGTGAACTCTTGAGGAATTTAAGGATGCAACCCCTAATGAGTTACCTAATGAGCCACCACTAGTCTAGAACATACAACATGCCATTAGTTTGGTTCCAGGATCTCGATTGCCTAATTTGCCTCACTACCAAATGAACCCTAAGGAACGTACTGAACTCAAAAAACAAGTGGATAAGTTGATCGAAAAAGGTTTCATTCGTCAAATTTGAGTCCATATGTTGTACCTGCTTTATTGACTCCAAAGAAAAAAAGATCATAGAGAATGTGTGTAGACAGTTAGGCAATAAATAAAATAACAACTAAATATTGATTTCAATATGTAGACTTGATATGTTGGATCAGATGGTTAGCTCACAATGGTTTTCTAAGATTGATCTTAGAAGTGGATATCATCAAATTCGAATTAGAACTAGTAATAAATGAAAAACTGCATTTAAGACTCAATACGAGCTATGTGAATGGTTAATAATGCCCTTTGGATTATCAAATGCACCCAATACTTATATGAGGGCATGACTCAGATTTTGCACCCATTCAATGGAAAATTTTTTGTTGTCTATTTTGATGATATTTTAATCTAGTCATTCTAAGAAAGAACATCATGGTCATGTGAGGAAAGTTCTTAAAACACTTAGAATTGAGAAACTATTTGTTAACCTTACTAGGTGTATTTTTTATGCAAAAAGAGGTTATCCTTTTAGGATTTGTTATTTAGCTGATGGTTTAATAATGGATCCTTCAAAAGTGAGTATCATTAAAAATTGACCTGAACCTAACCCCTTCAAGAGGTTCATAGTATTTATGGATTGGCAATTTTTTACAAGCGTTTTATTAGAGGGTTTAGTTCCATCATGACACCCTACACAAATTGCATGAAAGGAGATGTGTTTCAATAGTCCGAGTTTGCATCAAAAGCATGCAACAAAATTAAGAAACATATGATGGAAGCACCCATGTTACAACTTCTTGATTTTTTGAAGGTCGTCGAGGTTGCATGTAATGCTTCTAGAGTAGGTGTAGGACATGTGTTTAGTCAAGAGGGTCATCCCATTATATATTTCAGCGAGAAACTTAATGAAGCTAGCAAAAATATCCCACTTATGACAAAAAATCTTATGTTGCAGTACAAACATTGAGGTATTGGATACATCATCTGTTATCTCAAGAATTTGTGCTTCATTTTGTTCATCAAGCTTTGAAATATTCGGGAATCATAGCGTAAACTCAATTCAAGACAAGCCAAGTGGATATAGCTTATCCAGAAAAATGCTTGTGTCAGTAAACATCATGTTGTCATTAATAACAAACTTACAGACACCCTCAATTGTGTTATAATCATTCAGACAATGAGTGTCAATGTTGTAGGGTTTTATAGATTAAAGGATGAGTATATAGGGTGTCCAGAATTCAATATTATTTTTCAAGAAGTGCAAAATGAAAACCCTCATGACTTTGTTGATTTTGTAATTAAAGATGGTTGCCTATTTAAGGGGTCTAAATTAAGTATTCCCAATACTTCATTACGTAATTTCTTAATTTGAGAAGTATATACAAGTCGTATAGCAAGGCATTTAAGTAGAGATATAACTGTAACCTTAGTTGAGGACAGATTTTATTGACCTTTCATGAAAGGGATGTAGGGTTGTGTCTCTATGTTGGAAATGTCAGTTGGCAAAGGCAAAACAAAAAAAAAAAGAACACGGGGTTTTATACACCTTTAGTAGCGTCACATACTCCTTGAAAAGACATTAGTATAGATTTCATTCTTTGTTTGCCTAGAACTTTTTGAGGGTATGATTCTATTCTTGTTATGGCGGATCAATTTTCAAAAATGGCTCATTTTCTAGCTTGTCAAAAAATTACTGGTGCTTCTTACGTGGCAAATCATTTCCCAAGGAGATTGTCAGACTTCATGGGTTATCTTTCACCATTGTATCAGACTTTTGTGAGTTATTTTTTTTAAACTTTGAGGAAACTTTCTAGCACTAAATTGAAATTTTCTTCTGTTTTTCATTCACAGACTGACAGTCAAACTAAGTTTGTTAACTGGAGTTTGAGAGATTTACTTCGATGTTTGGTAGGTGCGCACATAGGAACTTAGGACTCAGTTTTACCTATTGCTGAGTTTGCCTAATAACAACTTCGTGAATAGATTTACAGGAAATTCCCCATTTTTTATCATCCACGATTATACTCCTCGCACTACAATTGATCTTGTGCCATTATCAACTGATATTTGTATTTATGCTTCTACCGATTCATTTGCACAACATATTCATAATGTTCATGCTACTATGAGAAGAACAATTATGCTTAGTAACGACGATTAAAAGATTGTCGTAGATGTTCATCGTAGGCATTATGAATTTAATGAAGGTAATTATGTTATGATTAGTATGCGACAAGAATGATTTTTGAAAAATTCTTTTAAAAAGTTGTATGTACAAACCAGTGGTCCTTTCCAAATTCTTCAAAAGACTGGACCAGATACACATATTATTGACTTGCCTACAAATATGAGAATCAGTTGAACATTCAAGGTGGAAGATTTAATACCCTATGGAGACATTTTTGATCCTCCTCAACTGCCTACAAGTATACCAAGTCAACGAGTTTTGTCATCTAATCCTACACCAGTTCTACCTCGAGCTCCTATTGCACCTCCAGACCAAATTGAAAGATCCTCCAAGATGAAATTCTAACTTCTCCTGTATACTGATGCCACTTGGATATTTGAAGACGAACTTTCAAATTTTAGATCTAGATTTGCTTGAGTCCTATCAACGAGATAACTCTCCAAGGATGAGTTCTTTTCAGCTAGAGAGATGATGGAAATCATGTTGGCATACGTCTACTTCGTACCTATTTGAAGCGCAATCATAAAAATTAAAATCTATTTTTATAAACGGTTTAGATTATTGGTTTCTACTTTTAGTTATTTCTTAGCTCGCAAATTACTTGCTGTCCAAGTAGCTTAATCCGCAAGTTTACCTGTACAGCAAACTTGCATATTGTGTAGGTTTCACTTTCTTATTACTTGCATATTGTGTAGGTTTCACTTTCTTATTATTTAAGTTATCTCTTTGTAAATAAGGTTACATAGGTTCTACGTAGAACAACTTTTTTTTAATAATTGATTGAGATTTTTGCTTTCTCTAAAATTCTCTTCCAAATTCTCTTCTAATCCTTCCGTCCCTACTTCTTCTAATTTCTTCCCCTTTCTCCCCTTCTTATCCCCTTGAGACTATCCTCCCACTTTCTTCTATCTTTTTCCTCACCTGTCCTGCATCAGTAGTTTTCCAGCTTGTCTAGTTTCTTTACATTTGTATTTTAATCTAGTTCCTCACTTGGTTTCAATTTTTTTTATAGAAAATTTTTTCCCTTTTTTTTTATTACATCCTGCTTGAATGCACCAAATAAGCTAACCAGTCTCTACCCTTTATTTAGTTTATTTTCTAAAAATTGAATATAATCTTTTCACAGTCTTGTTTCCGCACAATAAAAATGAAAAAGGTGGTTTTCCACTCGTCTAGTTTTGTTACATCTGTACTTCAATCTAATCTTATACTTTCCCATTGGTTTCTATTACTTGTTATAAAAAGCTTGAGTTGATTGTAACGGACACTAGAAATTCTTTTAATGTAATCCTTTAGTCATGGGCCGTATCAATACACCCCTCTTTGAGGGCCAACTTTCACGGTGGCCTATTCTAGAGACACAAGCCCAATGATAGCTCTTTTCCCAATAAGTGCCCCACTTCTATCGATATTGGCTCAATGGCAACCCTTTTCCTCCCTTCAGATGGCTCCGCTCACGTACTAGTAGTTTTAATCCGGCCTCTACGTCAACCTCTCCGCCTTTAATGGGATGGCTCCATTCACCTATCAATAACTTCAATCCAGCCTCTAGGACACCCCTTCCGAGAGTTGAACTCATCACCTCTAGGTCCATTGCTAGGTTCTAATACCATTGTTACGAAAAACTCAAGTTAATCGTAAGGGACACTAGAAATCCTTTTAGTCATGGTTTGTATCAATTATAAACATATTTTTTCATTTAAAAAAAAAATCATCATCCTTGGTCAAGACTCTTAGTCTTCGCTTTTAATTCACTAAGATAAGTTGTCTGTTACCCTTTCTTTCTATTAATTATTCAGCTTGAATGTAATTTTTTTCCACCTCATCTAGTTTCTAGTGTACTACAGAAAAAAATGATAAGGATCATATTTAGTTTAACTCTCAAATTTCTCAAAATGCTTTTTACACTTCATTGACATACATTTAATCTATTCATATCATTTTACTACAATTTATGTTTAACTCATTTTATAAATAACAATGTAACAATGAGAAAGAATAATTGGCGAACTACAAAAAATAAGGATAATAATTGAGAAAGCAAAGGCAACAAGGTAAAAGAATGAGAGTTAGGGAAAATCTTTATCTTATTTGGATAGAAGTACAAGTGCTTTGGAAAATAGAATGGAATTTAAAATGGAAAACAATGGTTTACCTATTCTAGAACTTGAAAACAATAAGCAATGACATTAGAACATGTGAAAAAAAATTCTCTAGTAAAATGCCAATAACACAAACAAAGCATTATTCATAGAAGGAAAATATTAGAAATTAAATTCAACAGTCAAAATTTTACAAAAATAATTTTTCGCATTAGTTGGTGGAGAAATGTAAATTTTTCTCCCTTTTCCATCCACTGTAAACATTAAAAAACGTTATAGACTAGTGTCATCCAAGGTTCCACCACCGAAAATTTTGTCATGCATCGTTAACTAGCTATCAATTCTATGGAGTCAGACATGCATCTCAGGTATTGGGAGAAAAGACTTATTGTTTAGAGGACACCATTCATTATGCAGGTTTCAATCTCAGTACTCACTGCTTAGACTAAAAAGTAAAAAGTTTATTTTCCTTATCAAGATTCTAAATAGTAAAATCCCAGATAGTTAATCTTCTCTTCAATGTTCTTTTATTATCATCATTATCAAGATCCAAAATTTACATTCTATAATCTGTTCATAGGATACAGAAGGTATCATAACATGTTCGGGCCATGGCTTTGGAATCTATGATTGGCTTTTGCCTTCTCCCACGTTCCACAGGAACTCCAATTACTTCGACACTGCAGGCACCACTGTATGCCATGCATGGAACAGAAAATTTTCATATTATGGAATCTTGATCCTTCAGACGAAAAAAGATTTCTTTTATTGAATGCGCCCATTGATTGTTTGAAAAAAAAAATGAGGTCAAGTCTTGACAGCACTTATCTAGTACTGCGTCAATGATTTGTTACTGAACAGTTGTATTAATTCATATATAATGTTTATGAAATGATATGCATCAAGAAATACACAAAATTACATACCCGCAATGACTTATTCTCTTCGAGCCCTTTAGCTAACGCTGCAGCCCCAAGACCACCACCATAGTTTCCACTACACAAGGATACCAAATGCATCATAACTTCTTCAAAACAGAGGACTACATGAGGCATTGACTGGAGATGGATTTTCCCATTCACATAACATTTGATACAAATTGTAATAAGCTAGATGGAGAGAGCTGTTGGAGAGAGATAACTTACTTCAGGTGTATTGACCGGATAGTATTGTTCTCAAGAAACAACCCACCTAAACTTGAAAATCCCTACTTCCAAAAAAAAAAAAAAAAAATTTAATTGTAAAGAAGAGGAAGAAGAAGAAGAATAAAAAGAGAACTCAGAAGAATTACATACAGAATAGTCAATCATATTGTTGTTTAGTTCTATCACTTGCAATGAAGAATTTGTTTTCAGCATCTCTGCAAGAACTCTGGCTCCCTATACAAATATGTATTAAAAAAAAAAAAATTGCACGTTATATGGCAAAGACAGGACTCCTACACTTCACGCCAATATTAAGTAGCAATTTTCAATTCCAATATGGAATCATTTCTTAGGAAATTGACCTCATCACCCAGCCCAGTGCTATTCAGCTGAAGCTTTTGAATACTGTCATTCACAGCCAAAATATCTGCCAGAATCTGTAAAAACAGGTTACAAGAACTATCACTTAAATGCTGTGTAATTTGCCATAAAAAAATGCTTTGTAATTCAGAATTGAATGCACCAGTTAAGTTCAAAACTCAGCCAATAAATCTAAGAAACCAGAACATAGAGAACAAAGAAGTTTATGCAGCATGCAGATTCAGCAAAAGAAATCATGGTTCTGCAAGTATCTAAAGGTACAACAAACCAGAAAGCTAAATCAACCACATAGAATCTAGGCTTTAGAAAAAGAATGCATCATTGAATTCTCTTCCAGTTAACATGCCAAGCTAAAGAGCAAGTGATACAATAAGCAGATGTCGTCAATGAGGATATAAAATGCAATGTTTAAGTCTCTTTTCTTTCCTTTGAAACATATTAATCCAGCATCAGCTTTAAGATTATTAGCTAGGATGAAAAGTAATCAACCATTTGCACAAACAGTTATAGCCTGTTGAATTAACTAGTAGAACAGACTCACCATTAGTACCAACTTCACCTCATAATTAATGCTTCATGCTTAATTTATGATTTACGCTCATTGATCATAAAAGGAATCCTATCAGTAATCAGTATTTTTGACAAATGAAGCTAGATCTAACATAAGAACTTTGTTCAGTCTGTCTAAGATTCTGAAGTAGACATTCACATTTATTCTGTAGTGATGAGCCCTAACCACGTATGCTCCATGATAATAACATCCCATATTTTGCATGTAAATTTCAATATGAATTTATGAGTGTGTTTGGTATTTGATAAAACTTTTGAAAGAAAAGTTTTTGGTGGAAAAATTTTTGAAGTAGGAGAAAGTGATGTGATATGACAAGGGTAATGAACTAATGATGTGGAGTAAAGAGAACAAAGTTAAAACAAATAAGATGATGGTATAAAAAGCTGTAAATAAATGATTAAAAAATAGAGTATTTGTATAGGAAAATGTAAAGAAATGATTGAAAATAGGCTAGTTGTGAAGGGAAATAGTTTTAGGTGGAAAAGTTTTTGCTTTGTGTTTGCTAAGTGATAAAACTTTTTAATGAAAAATTTTTTATGTAAAAGTTTTTGAAATAGGAAAAAATGATATGATATGATAAGGATAATGATGATGAGTAAAAAAAATAAGGTTAAAATAGATAAATTAGTTGCATGAGTAGTTGTGTAGAAATAATTGAAAAGTAGGATAGTTGTATAGGAAGATGTGAAGAAATAATTTAAAAATATAATAGTTGTAAAACATAAAAAGTTTTAGATTGAAAAGTTTTGGTTTGAAAAGTTTTATAGATAAATAAACATGCCCTTGGTGAATACAAAACACACCCTATATATCAAAAGCATTCCTTTTCTACTAAGTAAGAAGCAATGCATGATGTCCTATACTAAGTCTAACGCCCCGGCCCAACTGTCGCAGGTATTGTCCGCTTTGGGCCTTAGCCCGCACGGTTTTGTCCTTCTGAGTACCCTGAATGCACCCCAAAAGGCACCTCAACAGAGTTACCAGCGGCCTCCACTTATAGCCCAAGCTCCCTCCTTCATCCTAACCGATATAGGATGTTACACTAAGATACCACCAAGGCACCAAAAAGCCTATCCATTACATAACATATATGTTCCAGGCTCACTTGAGTCAAGGAGAGAGTTTGCAGAGTGAGTTTTTTCATCAGCAGCCTTGGTTATCAACAAACAGTAGTTTCAGATAAATATTGACCATGATACTGAATTTCTCTAATTTTTAAAGGCCTTATTTTAGGTACTAGACTATGCATATAAATATCACTTTTCAATATAGGTTTTGCAAGCTTTGCAATTTTAACTTGATTACTCATACAATTTCAATTTCGATTATCATGGTGGCGCCAAAAGAAAGGAATCAGAGAAGCAGAATCCCATTTTCATTCCCCAGTTTTTTAAGCCTTTATTCAATTTCTACAAGTTGCATTCAGCAAGTTGTGAATAAAAATGAATAGAGCTAAAAAGATCTTCCTTGCAAACTAACTTCAATGATGATTGTAAAAGAGAGTCAGGGAAACCTTAGCTCCTTCATCACCAATAACATTTCCAGAAAGATTGAGTGTCTTGAGTACAATATTTGACTGAAGAACACCATCAAAGGCTTTCAAGCCAGCTGCAGTTATTCCGTTTGCAGAAAAATCCACTTCTTCTGCACTCTGAAACAGGGTTATATGAAATATCTGTAGCTCTCCAATGAATTCAGAAGTCGCTGCTAAAGTCATTTCTTCAGTATAATTAATGAACCAGGAAAATCAAAATTAAAAATGTCATCTGTTTTGCAGAGATCTCAAAGAGTCGCAAATTTTGTGAGAAGATTTTACCTGATTGTAGCCTAAGCTTTCAGCAAGAAAGAACAGACCCTCATCTCCAAAGTTGCGGCCTATTATAATCATGCACAGTCATTAAAAAACTTGGATCGCATTTCAGAGGAACTGAGATTCATAGGCCCCACTTTTATGACAAAATCAAAATTCAACCGTTCATACTATTAATATCATTTTTATTAATATTAATATCATTTGTTTTATCATAGTACCAAAAATCATTTCAGCGCGAGTATTGGGTGGGCTATACCTGCTTAATAATATATAATTATTTGGAAATTACAAAACGCTTATATCCAAACGCCAATGCATTAAAATGTTATAATTTCCTAGTTAAAAAAAATGATTTTAAAGGCAACAGATGGAGTGGATTTCACATCATCAACAAGGTGGGCCATTTTTGAACTGGTTCGCTAGAGGTGGAGCCCATAAAACTTCCCAAGAAGTTACTAGTTCCCACATTTAGAAAAGTCCATATAAGAACTACAAGCAATGTTTAAAATACCTGATAAGTCAACGCTTTGGAATGACCGGAGCTCTTGAGCAAATTCATTGAGCTTCTCTCTTGCTTCTTTTTCAATCTTTGAGCTAGCGCCTGATAGAAAATTAGTACCTGGCCCAAAAGACCATTTCACTTCTGATGGGGATGACTTGCTTTCCACAGCTTGCCTGACTGGTTTCGACATCATTAACTTCTCCACGAACTTCCATAAGACTATCATACAAATAAAAAGATTGCCATATTACTCACTTATTTTCCTAGCACGATAATTTATGAGTGAATCCACCACAGAACATGAGCAAAGTCAATTGAAGAGCCTTCAAAAGTGACAAAACCAAACGGTCCACCAGTTCATCTAAGCATTGGAACTGTTTCTATTAGTGATGTGTATCAAGTCAAATCAATCACACATGTTATCATATCATCAAAAGAGTTCATCAAGTGGGGCCATTATATTTCTACAAATTGTGAGCTTTAGTTAGTTTTCATTTCTGCTTCACCAGCAAAATCCACATGGTCCCAGTCTTCGTTGTAATATAGTTTTGATAATGCGTCTTAATGGCTTCAAATTTCATACAGAAACCCATTTTTCGAAGAAAAAAAAAAAATCCAAGAGAGTTATAAACTTGTCAATGCCTGTAGTGAAATCAAGTTGTACCAATGAGTTGGACCTGTTGACGTATCAGACTAGTGCAAGACCCAATTGTCACCAGCACAAAGACTCGGCTGAATCTCACGCACATCGAGAAGATGCAACCGCAGGTCATTTTGAAAGCAGAAAAGTACAAGGACTCAAAGGTGTACCGAAGGTCACAGCTAAGATCGCAACAGCCGGTGCAGCAACAGAAACAAACACCTTAACCTGCCCAACGGGCAATGCTTGTGACTCCTGATAAGTCCTCCGCACTTCCCGGCTCGAGCTTCCTCGCCTGCCCCCTGCGGAAGCAGAAGAAGCAGCTGCACAGGGAACAAATCGCCCCAATGATCTCCTCCTCCTCCTCCTGCCGTCTACATGTAACGCAACCACCGACGAGCAGTGGAACAGTTGCTGCACTGGGCAGCAGGGGCGGGAAGGTAGACGAGCTCTGCTTCGTAATCCAAACTGAAATGCAGAAGGCAAAAGCACAAACAGGTGTCATGCAATTGCGCGCGCGCCCCATAATCCAAAGGAAGGCGAGGAAAACTAACCTTAGGAAGATGGGTAGAAAGAGGAAGGGCGGCGGAAGCCATTGCGGAATTGCAAAGTGGAATAGTTGTGGCTTAGATGCGCATGGAAGGGTTCAGCTCCTTCTCCTGCCGCATTTTCTATTTTTCGCTTTCTTTCTGCTTTACAATGAACAGGAGAAAGGAGAGATCCAACACGAGACGAGGAGGGCTTTCAACAGCAACAACCTACTCTGCAGACAGAACACAGCTCGGAAGCAAAGCATGAAGAAACGGGTGCACACAATCTGCGGATTTGCATATTAACCGTCTAAATTTCTGAAATGGCATATACGCCCTCCTATTTTGAATATTTGAAAAATAATCCTTAAGCTTAAAAGTTTTGCAAATCTACCCTTCGTTTAAATAACATCTTGTATAAGTTTTTGAAATAACATCATGAATGATTTTTTAATAGATGAAATTGCCCTTTTCCTCAGCTTCTGTATTGATGACTTCTTTTACATAAATTCTTTAATTTTATGAAATTGTAAAAATAACATGCTAAGTTCAAGCATTTTACAAATTTAACTTTCATAGAAAACCAATATTTATATTTTATTAGATAAAATTATCCTCACTTTTCAAAATCCCTTAATGTCAAAAATATTGATTTAGTAAATATTCAAATAAAAATTTATTCTTTGTAAAAATTCCTTGTATTAAGCTTTTTGCAAAATTAACATTTTAAGGTGAGTTTAGTAATGTGTAAAAATGTTAACCTAAAACTTTTCAGTCAAAAACTTTTCGCTCTCTAGATACTTATTTTTTAATTATTTTTTTACATTTTCCTGTATAATTGTCTTAATTTTCAATTATTTTTACATAACTATCCACACAACTAACCTATCTTAAATTTATTCTCTTTCCTCTATATTATTACTTTTATCATATCACATTACTTTTTTCAATTCAAAATTTTTTATACCAAAAATTTTTCATCCAAAAATTCTATTTTTTTTTTTTATGGTTTCCAAAAATTCTATTTTTAAATGACTTATACTGGCGGAATTATCTATTCAAAGTTTCAAACTCTTGTCAGCAAAATGCTAGCCTACGTCCACAACTAACAATATAAACCCAATTGGTATACTTGATCCACATAGGGTACCACTTCTTTGAAACATCATCTTAGTAGTTGATGAAAATTTTACTTCATCGTATCATTGTGCATCGTATCATTGTGCATCAAATTTTAAAACCGTGCATCTTAGAAACTATTTTATTTATCTAATATCATTCTGCATGAGCCCCATTGAAAATTAACATAATAAAATAATTTAATGTTAAATATCAATTTTAAAATTATATTTTCAATATCTAAACTGGATAAATGATTCTATAAAGTATTATTCTATTCTAACACATGTTTAAATGAATCTAAGGGTTTTTTATAATTTACACATGAATATATATTGTTCAACTAACCTATGGTCGAGATGAAACTTGATCTCCTAGATAAATAAATGATTTTAAATACAATAAACCAATTTTAGTATACTAATTTTACACCTTTATCAAATATGAGGCACATGAACATATTTGATATGCATGGTACTTTTTTATTGGTGTTATATACACCGTGATATTTTGATATTATAAATCAAAAGGCATGATCATTTTAGACCGGTCTAAAATACAATTTTTTTGTCTTTTTCAATTTTTTTTGCAAAACAATTAATCTAGTTATGTTTAATTTGTAAACTAATTTTTATCAATTTCGGAGATGTGTATATACTTATTTTGAATTTTTAAAAATAGGAGTATTTTAATTTATGTTTTTTTCAATTTTTTTTACAAAATTGTTAGTCCAGTTATGCTTAATCAATAAACCAATTTTTATCAATTTTGAAGATGTGTATTATTTGTTTTAGATTTTTAAACATAGAGATATTTTAGTCATTTTAAATTGTTGAAACACAACTAAAATACCAATGTTTAAAAATCCAAAATAAATAAATGTGCATTTCCAAAATTGGTAAAAATTAGTGTACAAATTAAACATAGCTAGATTAACTATTTTGAAAAAAAAAAATTTAAATCTTTTTAGGCTAGTCCGAAATGATCATTTTGCATAAATCAAACTCATTTACAACCCTCATCATGAAATGAAAGGATAGCTTTTTAATAAATACCTCGCAGTATTGGAAACAACCATGAATTTCCCATTATGTGGATCCACAAATCAACTCGCACAGGAGAAAGACATGAACCCAGCAACCCCGTGAAAACCAACGCCTGAGATCAACTGGAATACGACTCGATTGGCTATGCGTGGTACTTTTGTTTCTCGGTTGAATAAAAAATTTTAAATGCAATAAACGGATCAGTATTGATTTAACCATCAATATTACCCCAAAATGAAGATTGCACACTCAAATCTTTCGTGGCATGGGTACCACGAAAGTATATTCCCACTACATTTCGGAACCCGATCTTGTGAACCTAGTGCCGACCCTTTTTCCTGAACGGTTTTTCCGAAAATTTTCTGCACTACTATGAGGCCCAAACACGGTGGCATGGTGCTTTACTATATGATGTAATTTTTACAATTTTTCGACGCTTTAAAATATTTTATTTGAAATTTCTAAAAAAAAAAATTTATCATGTGCCGATACATGAAAATACCTTATTTTTATTTTTTAAATTTCAAATAAAATACTAAAAACATAAAAATTATAAAAACTCTATATATACATATATCTCGAAACTCGATGCTTGGGCCTGCATGCTAAATTTTAAAAGTACAAAAATTACGAAAACTATATATATATATATACATATATATAGGATTATATTCTTGTGCAGCATCGCTGTAATGGGCCCCACATGATCATGAAATCATGATTTACTCCACCCATTGTATTTAGAATAATGTATTCTATTACCATACTAATTTTCGTCCCAATCAGATATGTATATGAGCCCCATCTGAAAACGGTACAAATCCAACGTAATAAAATAGAAATCCAACGTAATAAAATAGAAATCCAACGTAATAAAATAGTTTGATGAAAATAACAACTTTAAAATATCTGATTGGGATGAAAATTGGTATGGTAATAGAATGCATTATTCTAAATACAATGGGTGGAGTAAATTATGATTTCATGATCATGTGGAGCCCATTTTTAGGCCACTGTACCGCTGTTCCGGAACAGCTCTCATATATATATAGGAAAATATTCAAGTGCAGTGTCGCTGAAATGGGCCCCACATGATCATGAAATCATGATCTACTCCACCCATTGTATTTAGAATAATGTATTTTATTACCATACCAATTTTCATCCCAATCAGATATGTATATGGCCCCCATCTGAAAATGGTATAAATCCAACGTAATAAAATAGTTTGATGTAAATAACAACTTTAAAGTATCTGATTTGAATGAAAATTGGTATGGTAATAAAATACATTATTCTAAATACAATGAGTGGAGTAGATCATGATTTCATGATCATGTGGGGCCCATTTTTGAGCTACTGCACCGTTGTTCCGGTGCAATGACGCTGCACCGGAGTCACTGCACCGGAACAGCTCTCTCTCTCGAAACACCATGCTTGGTCTGCATATTAAATTTTAAAAATTAAAAAAACGGAAATACTTCTGTAAAATCGGGTTTCATAGAAATAATTTTGTGAAACTCTTTACATTTTTGACATGTTAATTCTTGATGCAAAATCCAATCTATTCATTATATTTAACACTATTTGTTTAACTAGAACACCAAGTTTCATCCAAATTACGTATGTGCATGGGCCATATTTGCTCAAAAATATGCATATTTATATTTAAATTATAAAAAATGCTTAGATCTATTCACACATACTAAAATGTAACAATACTTTATAGGATCATTTATCTATATATTATTGATATTTTAGATGGTTTAGATGTTAAAAAAACTACTTTATAATTAATATTTTAATATTAAACCATTTTATTACGTTGATTTTACACATTGATAGATAGGATTCATATACAGTGAAATTAAAAAAATAAAAAAACTTTCAGAATATTATAAATAATGCTAAATACAATGGATGGAATGAATTTTCTATCAACCACCAAAATTTAGAAAATGAAGAGAGTTTTATAGAAGAAGAATTTCACTAGGCCAACTAGGTCCGGTTCCTTAAATTTCATAATCCAATCCATTGCCTTCAGTTCATTTTTCTTCGATCTTTTTCGCAAAACCTGTAAATCAAAACTGATGAGTTGGTGGTGAACTTGGCCATAGGCCAATGGTATCAAATGCAGGCACTTGTGCTTTACGACGGGATATCAAATCCCCAGTGGTAGCTCGGGCAATCAGAGAGAAAAAAAAAAAAAAAAAAAAACTGATTAGTTGGCGACAACTTTGTTAAGCGGCAACAAATCAAAATAAATGAAAAATTTTAATTAATATAACAAAGCATTTTCATGTCAAACCACAGCTCTCATCTTCATGACACAGTTCTTACGCAATCATTAGCGAGTTGCTTGAGAGACCAAACACCGTTCCCTTCAATTTGTGATTTGCATCATAATCATTTCCTACGATACAGAACTGCCGACTACTGCAAAAGAGAAAAATGGGCGGCAGACAAAAATACCCCCTTGAGTTTCCAAGACTAGTCTTCAAAACTCTCCTAGGAGATCAGTTGTGACCTAAATGGAGAACTTTGAGCTATGTACAGTAAGTACATGAATAGAACCTATTGAAAATCATTCAGAAAAATCAACCGAAAAGAGCAATCAATTATCTAGTTGCATGCATTTCCAGTTGGCCGATTTGCTGAGATTGCGTGGCGTATCGCCATCATTGTCATTTATATCTGGGTCTGCATTTTGCTTCAAGAGCAGTTCGGCAATAACTTCTCTCTCACAGACAACCGCATAATGCAGAGGGGTTTGACCATCATTATCCTGGATTGGATCCAAATAACCACAACAAAAATTAATCAGAAATTGCATACTGAGAATGAAAACCCATTTTGGATTATTCCAAGAGACAAAGCTGCTTTGAACTGTAAACAACAAAAAAGACCAATCTATGTGGCTTCCTAACAATATGCCCAAGAAATTTATTCATTAGCAGAGACTATGGATGGACGAACAAACTATTTGTTGAAAGCCCAGTTACACGATGTGAATAGAAACTTTTGTACAAAAGAAGTTCCAAGCCTTTTCCCCGGGTTTTTTCTTCAATTCTTCTTTAGTAGGTTTTAGTTTTCTGTTGTGCTAATAGAAATAGGCATCCCAATGAAGCAGAGCCTTCAAAATAGCAATCCCATCCCATCCCATCACAACAGGGCATGCATGTGCACATACACCTTCAAATAGACACCAGTCACAGCAGACATTGTGCATTGACAACCTAGCAGAAATATGAACCACCTCCAGCCTAAGTTATAACAAGGAATCAGTGATGATTCAGTGCACCTTGTGTGCTGAAACTTCAATACGCACGATACTCATACCTTTTTCTTTTTCTTTTTAATTTTATTGATATCAGGCCCAACCATATACTTCTTACATTTGCAATTTTACCAATTTTTGACTTTATTTACTATTTATTTTTTAATTTCAAAAATTAAAAAAGGTAAAATTGCATGTATGAAACCTTCACACTTGGGCATTTTTGTGAAAAAAAGAAAGAAAGTAATAGGCCTGCACACTGCATGCAGTGCATCAGGCCCCACAAAGAATTGGATTTAAGTAAATGTGTTGAGGAAGACATGGCATATGCTGCAAAAGTAACAGCGGTTAAAGACTAGATAGGGCAGGACATGATAATAAAGAAGTAGATTACTATTGCAGATCTGTGATTTTTGCCCCTCTTTGGTGCTAATGTTGCCAATCTGACTGAATTCCTCCATTCACCCTTCACACAGTGGAATTCTGACACTTCCTATACTGAAGCAACTAAAGATTTGAATTATCGCATGTAGATCACTTCTTGTGCCAGTGGTTGAAGTTTTCTTGTATCGGGAATGCTTTTATGAAACCAGGTTTCATAAAAGTGATCTCATAGAACCCCCTCCATTTTTTAGATGTAGATGACTGATGCAAAATTGAATCTATTTATTGTATTTAACATGTTTTATTTAGCTAGGAAACCAAGTTTCATCTAAATCCAATATATGCATAGGCCACATTTGTTTAAAAATATCAACATTCATGTGTAAATTAGGGAACATGTTTTAGATCCATTCACATATATATTAGAATATAGTAATACTATATAGAATCATTTATCCACATAAAAGAGATATTCTAGCTTGCTTAGATGTTGAAAATATTACTTAAAAATTGATATTTGTAGATGGGGCCCATGTACGGTGATACTAAACAAATGAAACAATTTCCATAGTAATATAAATGATGCAAAATGAAGTAGATAGAGTGGATTTTCCATCAACTATCTAGGTGTTAAAAATGGAGAGAGTTCTATAGAAGAGGAGTTCCATAAAAGAATCTCTGAAATCTTTGTTACAGTCCTTGTAATACCTGCATATTCACATTTGCATCCCTGCTAATAAGCAACTCCACAACATTCACATGGCCTCGATCTACAGCCCAATGCAGTGGAGTCCTTCCTTCGCTGTCTGCAATGTAATTCTGAAAAATAAGTGACAGATGGAAGAAACAGAGACAAAACCTTGAGATAGAAAATAAGATCATACATCATCTGCTAGTCTTCTGCAAAATCTTACTTGAATGCATAGCATAGATGCAACTAGCAGCTAAAGTCAATTAGTTTAAACAACAGACAGGCTACACATGGTATTAAATTCAAACAGCAGCCAACATTTTCTTCCGTCCATTCATATAGAACCTGAACCTGGAATTTGGAAATTTCCTTTTGAGCTACAGAACATTCCGCCAACATGAGGGATAATAGAGAGAGAGATTTTATAAATGTAAAGATGCATATATAAGTACTTTCCAAAGTGGTTTTGTAATAGCATTTACCCTTTCCACATCCATCTGACAGGTTTGATTCAGATGTTTCCTAAAAGAGACATGAAGTAGACAGACAAGGGGTCTAGGATGAAAAGCATTATGAAACTTCATTAGTTTGTTGCAGAAAACAATTTCTAATCTTTGAATGTTTTCCATGATAAGCTCTGTCATGATAGATTTTTGTCATCCTTCATAAAGAATATCCACCTATTGCTACATGCAAACAGAGAACCAGTAGCATATTGGTACAAAGTTTGGGCCATGACATGCATTACAAAGTTCTGGGATGCAACACATTGGCTAGAGCAAATACAGCATGCTCTTGCTTCATGTTCCTCACATCCAAAATGACAGAAAAAGTAAACAACATACTGCAGGAATTTAGAGCTGGATTTGCTGCAAAATTGATTACGAAAAGTACGTAAAACTTTCCTAGGTAGTATTAGGTGACTCCAGAAGAAGGCCACATTTCATGGACCTGGAGCCTCCAAGCTTCCCACGTGCTAATCCATGCATCACTTTGTTATAAGCCCTTCTTTGAGCAAGTTAACTAGCTTCTCCACACACAAGTGCCTCTATATGTTACAGTATATCTCTGTCAATATCCATACTAGCCTGTGTCTGTGTGTATCCGGACAAAATTTTTTTCCCGAGCATAAAATCATCAAGGAAAATTAAGAAAATAGGGGAAAGAATTAAATTTACAAAATAAATCCTTCTTTTGAGCATTCATTTAGGTGTGTATCCACCATTATTTACCATGGCATGAATACATAATTTTATTTGTTCATTGAATTAGCAGTCGACTTTCCTGTCGATCATAGGCTTTTTTATGTTTTCTGCATGTTGCCCCCTTAAGTGTCATGAATTGCATATTCACCGGACGAATTCCAGTGACCAAAACCTACCATTGTTTGTTAAAGATGCATATTCATCCCTTCTATTCCATTTTCCTTCCATTGGTTCCTTTAAATCTAAAAAATTAGCACTGGCTTCCTCTTTCATTAAAAAACAAAGGCTCCAGATAATTGATAGAAAGGAAGAAGAGGATAGCAGGCTAGTGAGTTTTCTTGTAAAAGGTCAACCACGACCCTTCCTCGGGTCATGGATGAAAGAGGAAGACAGTCGTTTCTCAGATTTTGAAGGCAACTTAGTAATTTCATAATTCGTAAAATGACTTGAGTAACAAAAAGGCTAAATATGCAGTTTCAGAAATCTCATGAGCTGCAATTTTTTTGAACTTATGGGAGCATATATGCAATTCCGTGAAAATTGGCATAAATAACAGCTCGACATTCTATGCGCCAAATTGTATAGTTGTATAGATGATTAGAAATCACCTAAAAATGACCTCCAACACTAAAAATATTGATCATTTCAAGTAGCTACGTTGTGGGGGAAGAAAAAAGACACAAAAATGCTTATCCAAACTGAAAGAATTCTTAGAACAAGCTAAAAGATTTTCTTAAATAAGTAGCGCCTGTTTGGCCCTGTGTTTTTTAAACAGAAAGAACAGGTGCTATCTGCTTTTAGCACATGTTTGGCCCAGCTTTCGATTTTCAATATATATATATATATATATAGGGAAATAATCCAGTCGGTGCAGTCGCATGCACTGTGGGCCCCACTTAATCATAAATAGAAAATCCACCCCACCCATTGTATTTAGAATTGTTCACTTTATTAGCATACCAATTTTCATCCAAATCCAACATGTGTGTAATCCCCATCTTAAAATGATGCAAAATCAACGTAATAAAATAGTTTAATGTAAATATCAAGTTTAAGGTGGTTTTTTCAACATCTAAACCGTCTAAAGTATGATTTATATATGGATAAATAATTGTATAAAGTTTCATTACAATCTAATATGTGTGGGGTCCATTTTACAGCGGACTGCACCGTAATTACTGCACAGGATCGGATCTCATATATATATATATATATTGTCATGAAAACAGGAAAAAGCTGTAAAACACACTAGCAAGAAGCTTCGAATCAAAGCTTATTACTGACAGCGCAGTCTTGCAGTGTTTTTCCTATATAGCCAGACAGGGCATAAATAGCCTATACTAGAGCGCTTTTGACTTGTAGGTTAAGACCTGACAAGTATCTATATTGGCTGAACCGCCCCTAGTCAGGCTACTTCAGCCTGCCTTATGAACTCTACTATATGGGTGTGTTTGGCAATTTAGAAAAGTTGTCAAGTTAAAACTTTTCAATCTTAAAACTTGTCACTTTTCATAACTATTATTTTTTAAATTATTTTTTACACATTTTTCTATACAACAACCCTACTTTTCAATCATTTCTACACAACTACCAATACAACTAACCTATTTATTTTAAATTTATTCTCTTTACTCCTCATCATTACCCCTACAACATCATATCATTTTCTACTGATTTGACAAGTTTTACATAAAAAACTTTTCATCAAAAGTTTTACAACTTCCCAAACACACCCTATGGCAATAACAGCTATTCTTTCAATACCCTACTAGTGCACCTCCAACTGCAAATGTTGATACAGTATGACCTTCTCAGCCAATGCGATAAAGATACTCAAACCTAAGATCCTTGCTGACAAACCAACTTCCTGATGGCCATTTCTTTTCCAGTATGGATCTAAATGTAATGCCCTTAGGAATGAGGCATTCTCTTCTATCAAATCTCTGGAGTCCTCTCAAGCCTCAAGGAGACCTTATCTTCTGTAATAGGCCTCCATCTTAGCATCCCTGAACGCATGGATAGTCCTGGACCTCCTTGTACCATTAAAAATATGCTTGGAACTTCCCCAAATTGCAAATTCTATGGCATTCAGTTGACAATCCTGTTGTGATCTAGTTAAAATGTTAAATACACTGACAAATGCTTGCTATCTCATAACCTTACACTAGTCCCGCTCATCCATGAGGCAGGACCTTTACTAAAAACCACTAACCAATTTTAGGAATTCCAGCACCACAAACAATACATTTTTTTTTTTTTTTTTGGTTGCCTTTCAGATGTGGTACCATATCTCATGCCAGTATGCATGGTCATGACACATAGTGATTTTAACTGGGGATTTGGGCTTGAGAAAGATTAAAATATATATATATATATAGACGCACAGAAATGCTTGATTCAACAAAGCTCAAGATTAAGCTTGAAATCTAGACCCATAAACTGAGCTTAGCTTAATCCTTAAGTTTCAGTTTGTTCAGTAAACAAGCCATTCTCAGGAAAGCTTCACTTGCCTTGGCTTCATATAGGATCATCACAATTCTCAATGTAGTTAAGCTCATGCTCAGCTTTTTTAAACAAATGTATAGAAGAAATATACATTTTATATAAATAACGTTATCCAAACAATAAACAAACAAGAGAATTAGTTCTAGCTTGATTGGAGGCATCCAAGTCAAATTTAAGAATGTGTATTCAACCTAAACCTAAAGATAACTAAGCCTGCTATCAGTTCAAGACATTGTTTTCCATGGTCAAGTTAGGCTAAGCTTGTCTTATTTACACTGATGGATAAAATGGCCAAAAGGAATATCATTCTCAGTGACTTACAACTATCAGAGTTAGAACTTGCCTAGTATGCATCGCTTAAGAACAACAACAAATTGCACAAGAAGAATGTCATACAACAAAAACACATGGTCTCTTCTTCGCATTTGCACGAAATGAAAAACAAACAAGAAAAATTAGACATGGAGATCACATTTTCTGTGAGTACTGGGAATGATGCATTGGTAATAACCAATTTTAACGAGCAGATCCACACAGAGTTTAGTAAGAGCTAGCAACCAATTCAAACGTTTTAAAAAAAAAAAAAAAGAATAAGCATAATCTTCGTCATCAAACTTCATATTTATGTATGTAGGTCATTCCAAGGTAGAATGATAGGGAATCAAGAATCACATGAAAGATGAGCACACATAAAACATTAGGACAAACAGATGCAAGAAATCAAGATGTGTCTAGAAACAGATCAACAAGTATTTTAAAGATAGCACCAACATAGATAAGGGAGTATGGTTTGGTTGGCGCAACAGAGAGTTTTCCCAATTAAAAGCAAAAAGGATGGAACAAAAGGACAGATGCATGTGTAAAGAAACTTGAAAACCATTGCATTAAAATTGGTTTTCCATTGAGCAATTGACCATTCAGGATTATCCAACACCATTTAGTTATTAAAAGATGAAAAAAATGTGAACCATCTCCACAGTTTCTGAATATTGATATAATAATAATTTATTTAGTATCTCCATAATCAGATCTATGTCACATCTCCTATAAGTTAAAATGTCAAGCCCACTGGGTCAGGAGTATTTACACAGCATCTAGAAAAGAGGAAACAAGGAGCGGAAAAAAAGAATATAGAAAAGTGATGACAATAGAGTACGTAATGTGATTTGATAGGGGTAATCATTAGGAAGGAAAAGAGTAGTGATATTTGCATACTTTAATAGTATTTTCACCCATTTTGTTATGAAAGGTTGCATCTATAAACAGATTTTTTTTAGGGTAATTCTTTGAAAATTATATAATTTCTCATAAAACATGTATTTAAATATTTTGGGATTTATTGCTGCATTATTAAAATTATTTGGGCAAATTTTCAAAACATTTGGATGGTTCGGATTGTCAAAATGAAACTCGCATGTGCACAGATGTGTGTAGTTTGTCAAAGTATTATAATGGGTACTCCATCTCAAAAAGGGTCTTTTATGGTTGCCACCCATAAATTCCTTTTCTTCTCCAGCTATTCCAGTTCAGACTAAAAAAATTGACAGCCTAATTTTTTAGCAGCATCTAATTGGATTAATCTAAGAGCAGCAGTGGGCCATCACTTCCTCCTTGCACAATCTCATCTTTGGCAGTTTTTTTCTTCTCTCAGATCTAGCCATCCGGAGCTCTGTTGGAAACAAAAGGGCACGCAAAATCCTCCATGGCCAGATGAACCCACCTTCACTGCTACTGCTATCATTGATCTCAAGCAAGGAGCCATGATCTTCAGATATGTGTTCAAACCATCCAGATTTTCATGCAGATTCACATGGCCCACCATCATCATCCCAACAGAGGCATGCCGGTTTTCAAGCTCCCACCAGAAATTGCATTCAAGCAACCATTAAATCAGGCTGTGACCAGCCTTTGTTCCAAGCCATGCATAGCAGATCTGTCCAACAGATCTCTATTCAAGCCATCCATGAGCAGAAGCTGAAAAGTTCAAACTGATTAATTCATAACAGCCGTCCATGATCCACCGCATAACCAAAGCAGCCACTACCGTCCCACTCCAGCCCAAGCCTTTTGAATTCGGCATGAAAGGCAAGAAAAGCACCAGTTAGATTCACCCCCGCACCACCATTAGCCAACAGATTGGGGCTGCCAATGACAGATCATCAAACTTATTCTTCATGCACACACAACATCCATCTAATGCAACGCAGATACAAATCCTGGTCATCAATAGATGCGCAGACACATATAAACCATCCAAAATTCACAACGCAATTTGAGGTGCATACGGATCAACTACGCAAACATGAGAGTATCTACAGTTTAACACTCTTATAAAAGGAGGCCGAGGCAAAGTGGTGGCATACCAAGTTCTACATCCCATTCTCAATTCCAACTTCAGCTTTCGAGCTCACGAGTCTAGGGAAGCTTTGGAAGAGAGATCTTCTGCCGCAAGCCATCCAGATTTGTTTTTCTCTTTGTTAATTTTAGATTTCTATTTCATTTTCTTTTAGTTGAATTTTGTTTACAGTTATTTTTATTGCACTTTAATTCTTAGTTGCAATTTTGTTTGGATATTTAGTTTAATAAAATTTCCTTTTCCTAAATAATTCAAACTTCTATTGTCTCTCTGTGGATTCGACCTATCTCATCATTATTTCACGCTATAATTAGTTCTTAGCTTTAATATGATTTGATATTAATCGAGATTAGTGATCATGGGTTCCTAACCAAAAACCTGTGGTTGTACACCAAATAAGCACAAAAATGGTAGGTCAGTTGGGTAGTTAAGACGTCAAATTGTATTAAAAGGTGTGGAAAAAGGGTCAACATGGTGGAAAATCCTCAACTCAAAAAATTCAAGAATTTGTAACAAATAATGTTTGGTCTTTAGGAAGAACTAAAGATATTGTTGCCCTCATCATCATCATCATCATCATCATATGCCATTTCCCACCTAAGTGGGGTCGGCTGCATGGATTATGTTGCGCCAATCTTGGTGATTTAAGACTAAATTTTCTGAAATTTATAATATTTTTAAATCTTGTTTAATTACTTTCATCCATGTTTTTTTGGATCTTCCTCTCATTCTCCTACCATCTTCTACTTGGATAGACTCTGCTCTCCTAATTGGTGCTACTTCAGGCCTCTTTTTAATATGACTAAACCATCTTAATCTATTTTCTTTCATTTTTTCACAAATTGGTCTCACTTTTAAGTTTTCTCGAATTATTTCATTCTTAATTTTATCTTTTCTTGTTTTACCACTTATCCACCTTAACATTCTCATTTCCGCTACGCTCATTTTTTTGTACATGTTGTTCTTTAATTGCCCAACATTCTGCCCCATAAAGCATTGCAGGTCTAATCGCAGTCTTATAAAATTTTTCTTTTAATTTAATTGAAAATTGTAGGTATATATAAAAATCGTAGATCCTCACATAGGGAAACTTGGTGATGGAATGAGGATATTCAAAAAGCTATAAATGTTAAACAATAAAAGTTTAAAACATGGTAGAGAAATAAAAATGATATGAACATACAACAATACAAACTATAAAAAAAACTACTAAAAAGGTTATTAGCGATGCTAAAAACAAAACTTATGACAACTTATATAACAGATTAAGAACTAGACAAGGTGAAAAGAATATTTTTAAGTTGGCTAAATTAAGAGAAAATAAAGGCAAAGATTTAACACATGTTAGATGTATTAAAAGTGAGGACCAAAGAGTTCTAGTCAAAGATGATGATATTAAAGAAAGATGAAAAATTTATTTTTATAGTTTACTAAATGATACCCCACACGAACATTTAACATTAGATGTTTGTTTAAATAGAGAAGAAAATAAGAATATGAGTTATTTCCCAAAAATTCGAATATCCGAAGTAAAGAAATCTCTAAGGAAAATAAAAACAAGAAAAATCTTAGGCCGAGAAAATATACCTATTGAGGCATGAAAGTGCATGGGAGAGGTAGGTGCAACATGGTTAATAAATTTTTTTTAATAAGATTATAAAAACAAAGTTAATGTCAAGTGAATAGAGGAAAAACATTATAGTTCCAATCTATAAAAATAAAGGAGATATTCAAAATTGTGCGAATTATCATGGAATAAAATAAATGAGTCATACTATGAAATTATTGGAAAGAGTAATTAAACATAGACTAAGACGGGAAACTAATGTATCTGAAAATCAATTTGCTTTTATGTCAGGAAGATCAACCATTGAAGCTATTTTCTTACTTAGACAACTATTTGAAAAGTATAGGGAGAAGAAAAAGAACTTATACATGATTTTTATTGATTTAGAAAAAACATATGATCGAGTACCAAGAAAGTTAATATGGCAAGTGATGAAAAAGAAATGAATTAATAACAGATACACTGATATTATTAAAGCTATGTACGAGGGGGTTGTTACGAATGTGAGGACCATTAGTGGAGATACTAATATCTTCCCAGTTAAAATAGGTTTACATCAAGGCTCAGCCTTGAGTCCTTACCTTTTTATCTTAGTAATAGATGAAATTATTAAACATCTCCAAGAAGAAGTACCTTGGTGTATATTATTTGTAGATGACATTATTCTAATAGATGAAACTAAAGAATGACTAAATTTAAAATTGAATAGGTGGGTAGATGCTTTAGAATCTAATAGTTTTAGAATTAGTTGCACAAAAACTAAATATATGAAATGCAATTTTAATAACAGTGAGAACCCGGATGAGGAACCAATTAAGATTTTAGATCAAGTAGTAACAAGAACTAATCACTTCTGGTACCTAGGATCAATATTGTTGCCCTAATGGCAATTAAAAATGAATTTTTATTACAATGTTTGAATATCAACATACCTTGAAGATTCACTGGAACACCATTTTCTATATATTTCTTCAAGTGGTGGACTTCTCCTTCTCTTGCAGCAGCATGAATAGCATCCAACTTTCTGCCAAAAAAACAGCCAACCATAAATTCAAGTTAGCGATTGATGATTGGCCAAGTTTTATTTTCAAATAAAAGCTCTAGATGATATCATGTGTATGCAAGACATGGCATGGCATGCCATTAAAGAAATAAAAGAACATCCTATTATGTTAATCTTTAAATGAAGATAGACCATTATAATTTATATATTTGTTTGTAGTGAAAAAAATGAGCACATAGACCATTGTTTACGAATTATTGGTTGGTATACAATCATAATAATCATAAAAAGTAGCAGATTTAGTAAAGATGAACAGACGAACCATTGTTTGCATATGCAAAATACAATATATATGTCCTTACATCCCTCAATTTTTTATATTTTCATAACACACACATCATCATTTATACATGCAAGATATAACATAAAGGGGTTTGATCAGTTTCAGACTGGCCCAAAAACATATTTTTTATTTTTTTTTGAAATTTTTTTTATTGAGCTGTTAATCTAGGTGTATTTAATCTATAAACCCATTTTTACCGTTTTTGAAAATATGTATATATTTATTTTGTATTTTTAAACATGGGAGTATTTTAATCATTTTCAACCGTTTAAGATGACTAAAATACCCCTGTTTAAAAATTCAAAATAAATATACACACATTTCCAAAAGTGGTAAATTTTGATTTATAGATTAAATGCACCTAGATTAACATATCTATAAAAAATTTTGGACTGGTCTGAAATGATCATCTGCCTAAAATAAACACATATATACTTGCTTTTTTCATATTTTTTGATGATTTTGCCAAAAAATATTTTTGACTGGTTCCATCCTAATACTAATAAGACATGCTTATATTATATGTGTTTCAAGGAATCAATATGGCATTGAATAGAAGTAAATATGAATATAGACTACTTATACATGTTATGGTAGAACTAATAAAAAAATCAGAATAGCAAGCTTAAATCCCAGAATCATAGACATTGAGAACCTTACAACTCACTGTCAGATCCTTCCTCATATACAAAGGTGCTGAAAACCGGTCCCATTGGTCCTTTTGCTGCTGAAGCATGTTCACCGCCATCTCCATATTTGTTCTTCTAAGAATTTGCATGTGCAAGTCAATAGTGGAGAGAGAAATGGCCAAATTTTATAAAATTCCCGTATTAAAAAAAAAAAGAACAGAAAAGAAAGGAAGAAAGAAAGAAAGAAACCTACAAGACATGTCTAAGGCAGAAAGAAAGGAAACTCACAATGGTAGAGCCACTTGCCCAGGAAGGATATAGCTCATTAACAATCTTGATGTATTCCTGCATAGCTTCTTTAGGTGGCATAGCTCCCAATCTCTGCCAGGCATTCCTTGTCCATCACCAAAAATTCTTCTATTACTTACCACCGCAATTATCTCACAAGTGTACACTTATTCAGGAAAAATACATACATACACAATGCTCTCTTTACGATTGATAAAACAAACACAAATGTGTTGAAGTGTAATAGACAATCTAAAGTGACTCAAATCATATGCGGGAATTTCTATTAAAATGAAAATTGCAAAAAGGACCTCTAAGCCAGTTTTCACTAGATAGACCATCGTGACAATATGTTTAAGATGTAAAAGATCAAATTCTCTAACAATTGTTACAGCCAGATGATGGACACAAGATAATGCCACCAACACATACTTCGTTATTGCCAATTTATACACTAGTGAAATCAATCTTGACCCCAAGATAAGCATATACCTCAATAAACTTTCCAATCTTCAACATCAAATCCATCTTCTCTCTGTCATATAACATTCTAACATCCACCCTACCTTTTAATGCAATCAGATATTAACTTTGCCACTGGAAAATGTGCCACCCATATAGCCATATGCAATGCATAACAATCAAAGGTTATGATTCCAATGACTCGTGGACTGGAGCCGGAAGGTGGACAAACTAAATTTGATTTTGATAAGATGCTTTTGCCAAACTTAAATTTATGGGCCTAGTGGACAGCCGGATAAGAAGATGCAAGCTGTGATTAATTCTTTTTGTTAAAAGCCTCATGCATACAAGATGTTTTTATTCTTAGATCACAGAAAAGCAAATTTCTGTAAAGAAGGCTTATATTTCACCTTAATTTGAATTTATAGGGCCCATCAGGTGACCACATTAGATAGCAAGTCAATAATTTCTAGTCGGAGTGAAAGATATTGTGCCTTAAGAGTTTCCAAATTTTTGGATCAGACCATGGCCAAGAAAATTTTTCACACAAGGTCAAGTGGGTTTAACACTTCTTATCTTCCCTTGTAAGGATCAAATTACATATCACATTTACCCCATCTGAATATGCTTCTTTCATGATAGAAACCTCTAAAAAGAGATACTTATAAAGAAGGCAGAACATAATTAACTAAAGAACACTAAGCTACCTGTTTAGCATTGCCACTTTTCGAAGTCTATTCTTTAGAAACAATCCTCTGAAAATGTTTCCTGACCTTGAAAATTTCAACATTTGAGGCATACATGCATACAATATAGGGCTGTGCTTCTATGAAACTGGTTTAATAGAGGTGAATTCATGAAAACCCTGTTTGGGGCCTGCCTTGATGATTATATGAAATCCACTCTGCCCATTGCAGAATTATTTGTTTAATTAAGAAACAAATTTCATCAAAATCAAGAATTTGCAATGGGCCCATCTGATAAAAAACGTAAAATCAACAAGACAAAATTAAATAATGGTTTTGGAAAAATTAAGACTTTTATCATTCATATGTATTTAATTATGATGCTAAAAACAAAATATTTTTAAAACTTTTGTATATTTATTTTCAAATTTAAATAGTTATATTCAACGTTAAATATCTATAAAATGCAAGTTTCGAATTAAAATGATTTTTTGGATCCTAAATATATGCATAATAATGTAAAAAACATTTTAAATTAGAAAAGCAACCAGTTGGACGACTCGTTTTGTCCAACTGGTTGTTTTAAAACCATCCCCACATTTGTATATAATTCGTTGAAAGCATAAATCTCCTTGAGAGTATTCACTGACACAGCAGATTCAAAGCTGATAAACATCAAGAAAAGAAAGCAATATCAAGGGCCCTACCACTTAGCACGAGCTGCGACCTTGAGGGCAGACGGCTGTGGGACGCTGCACGGACCCTCAGTGGCAATCTTATAAAGGCCATAAAGCTGCAGCTGCACATCACTAGAAACTTTCTGTGAGAGACGATCAGCAGCAGATGCAGCTACGAAAGCAGTGGCAGCGTCGAACACTTCATCGAGCTCTGTGCTCTCAATTCCTTCCCAATCCCCATCACTATCATAGGAAGATTCCAAACTGCCTACCAATCTCTGCCGCTCAGGAGGATCAGCAGCAGCGTGTTCGGTGTCTCTCTTATTCTCATCATTCAACAATTCTGCTTGAGGCTCGTGGGGTTCTTCAGGCAAATTGCTTTGGTGCACGACACGGAGGTTTTCGCCTCTGAATGAGATGACTATGGAGATGAGCTTGGCGAGGAGGAAGGCGAAAACGAGGCCTATGAAAACCGACTGCCCGAGCTCCAGCCATTCTCCCATTGCAACCAAGGGCGGCAGGCGGCTCCAGATTCAGGAAGAAAGCGGAATTGCGGCTATGGAGATGAGATGGGATGAAGGAAGGAAAAACCCTAGAAACTGGCAAGAACGAAGGAGAAGAGTCATTCGGAAATGGTAAGGGGAAAATAGAATAGATTAGAAAGTGAGAAGGCCTGTGACAAAGTCGCAGTAACGGGAAGCTGTTGACTGTTGTGTCGTTAGATTCTGAGCGGCTGTAACTGGCGCCGAGAGTGGGAGACGGCCGTCCCCAATGTCGCACTCACTCATAATATTTGGATTTTCCTCCATCCTCGTTCCAATCACGGGCATGCTTGTTTCGTACCAAGGGTGCGTTTATTTTCCTATAAAGTTTTTCAACTAAAATACTTTAGGTGTGTTTGTCCGGGAAAAAAAAACAATCAAACTTTTCAATTTAAAATTTTTCACAATATATAATTACTTTATTTTTTAATTATTTTTCACTTTTTTCTATATAAACTACCTTATTTTTCGAGTTGCAGTTGTATGCACCCGGGTGCATACAACCATTTATTATTATTTTTTTAAAATTTTTTTTTACAAAACGATTAACCTAAGTGTATTTAACATATATATATATATATATATATATATCAATTTTTACCAATTTTGGAGATTTTTAGATTTTTTTAGCTTTTTTAAAAATTAGTGAAATTACTAAAAATGCCACTGATTTTTAAAATCTAAAAAAATATTTAAAAGTCTCCAAAAATGGTAAAAATTAATACATGTGTTAAATACACCTAGATTAATAGCTTCATAAAAAAAATTTCATAATTTTTTTTAAAAAATAGGTGTAATACACACGAGTGCACTGAGGCTCAATGCACTCGGGTGCATACGATTGCAACCTTTACTTTTTAATTATTTCTACATACCTACCAATTCAACTAACCTACCTATTTTAACTTTATTCTCTTTACTCCTAATCATTACCCCTATTATATCACATCGTTTTCTATCAATTTGACAACTTCTACCCCCAAAACTTTTCATCAAAAGTTTTACCCTCAATTTGGAAATGAATAAAACTTTTGATAAAAAGTTTTGGAGAGTAAAAGTTATCAGATGATGTGATATGATAGAGATAATGATGAGTAGTAAAGAAGATAAAGTTAAAATAGATAGGTTAGTTGTGTGGGTAGTTGTGTAGAATTAATTGAAAAGTAGGGTAGTTGTATAGGAAAATATGAAAAAATAATTAAAAAATATGATAGTTATGAAAAGTAAAAAGTTTTAAATTGAAAAGTTTTAACTTAACATTTTCTATCAATTGCCAAATACACCCTTAATTTAAAACTTTTTATTCTTTACAATTGTTTTACTTTCAAGTTATTTTTTATATTTTCTATACAAACTATAATACTTTTTAATTATTTCTACATTGCTTATACGACTAATACAATACTTTTTAATCATTTCTACACTACTTATATGACTAACCTATCTATTTTAACTTTATTATTATGTTTTGGGGCTGTTTGGCATTTGTTAAAACTCCAGTGCCGGTTTAAAAGTTTTCAGGATGCAGGGGTGTCGGGGCAAAAAACATCCCGTCATCTCTGCGCTTCCGTCAAACGGTCGTCATACGCAGAATGGAGAAGGCTTCCAGGGTGGCGAGAGAACATGACTTGCAAACAGTGTTGTGCAATGCTAGGGTTTCACCCTTCTCTTCCTCGCAAGCCGTCGCCGCCTCCATCATTAGCAGCCGTCCAGGAGCATATGCGTTGGGGAACCCCGAACCGTACTCGGAAACACCAAGGGTCAGCTAGAATCGACGCCAACCGAGCTTGCCGGCGAAAGTGAACAGAGCCATTGACATCCATCTCGCGTTCCAACCGGCCTTCAACGCCTCCCAAGCCGCTGTAGTCGGAGCCCTCCGTCAGCTCCCCCTACAAACTAGAACGTCGCCGTCGATTTGGAAATCGTCCACAGGTAACATCTCCTTCTCTATATGCATGTGGCAACACCCAAGAAGGGAGGGGTGAATTGGGTTCTTGAAAAATTCTTTCGTGATTAGAAACTTAAACCCTTGAGAGTTTTAATCCCCTTGAATAAAAAATGTGGAATATAAAAATAATTAGAATAAACTCAAGAGATTATAGTGGTTCGGGACAACCCTCCCTACTCCACTCCTCCAAGAGCACACCTTAGTGTCTTGGGTTCCACTAAACAAAATAACAATACAACGAAGCCCTTGCTTTCTTCTTGATTCTAGCTCTAGGGGGCCTTACACAGACTTAGCACAAGTAGATGACGAGTTATACTCCAATTACATGTTACTTTGCCTTCACTTGGTCTTAGTCTCTAATACTAAGCCAAGTGGAACACAAATGATTAATAAAGAGAAAATGATACTACATTTACAGTTGTGTAGAAATAGATTTGTGCACAGAGAAAAACTTGTAAAAGGAGTTGATGATGGAGCAATTCAGCACTTTACAGTTTGTCACTGAGTTCTTCTTGAAAACTTTCTTTTAGATCACATAAATGCTTGAGAATAAAGAGGTTGAACTCAATCAATGCTTTCTCTCTATCATTTCCCGTTCATTTGAAATGTCTTAAATCGGGGAGAGTAAATTCGAACGTTTGGAGGTAGGTAGCATGCATTTAATGCGCCAATGTTCGAATTTTTTCAACCGTTGTGATTCAAGTCCCACTTGGAGTCGACTTGGGTTGCGACTTCATTCAAGTCGCAGACTAGAGTCGCTTCGGATGCAACTTCAACGAAGTCGCAGACTGGAGTTGACTTGGCTTGTTACTTCAATTTTCAGCTCTTTAGTCAAGTTTCAGACTTGAGTCGACTTGGTCTCAGACTTGACCCAAGTCGTAGGTTTGGTCGACTTGAGTTGTAACTTCACCAGCTATTTGATTTCTTGGAACTTTGACATAATGTGATCTAAATCTCCTTGTTTGTCTTTCCTTGTTTCTTCATATTTCAAGTTTACAAACCTTCATTTGTATTTGAGATCTATTCATTCTTCTCGGTACTTGAGCTTGGTCAATCTTTCTCGAGCATTTGATAAAACTTAATGTAGCCTCGGCCCAAGCTTATCGTTCTTTCATGATTTGGACTTCATCTTTTTGAGTATAGTGTTTAGGCTCAAGCTTGTCATTCATGTCGAGGGTCTGAGTCGACTTCGGGCACAACTTCACTAAATTACATGATGAGGTCAACTTGGAATGCGACTTGACATTGTCAACTTCAACTCTAGTCTTTGAAGATATCCTAAGTCGCAGATGGAGTCAACTTGATATTGCGATTTCACCTAAGTTGCAAGCGAAGTTGACTTCGGTTGCGACTTCATCTCCTCAAGTGTCCAACTTTTAGCACTGTCAAAAAATGAGGCCTTGAAGTCGACGCTGAAGTCAACTTCGATATCGACTTCACCTAAGTCAATGCCTTAGTCGACTTGGCATGCAACTTGACTTGCCAAGCTTTGATTTTTGAACTTTATAATCCTTGAAAACACTTAATACCTCATTAGTACCTTAATATTGTTCTAATTGAGTTGTTAATCATCAAAATATGGATTGTGCTTAATTTGCTATATGTTTACAATAATCTCCCCCTTTTTGATGATTGACAAAACTAATTTGAAGTAAACCTTTCATTTACCAAATGTTGAAATATTTCATGTCATTTGCGTTTGATTCACAATTTCAAATTATATCAGTCATTCAACATTTCAACATGTAAAATTTCATTATAATCATAGATATACACAAAAGAATTCAGAACAATGTTTCATAGTATATCATTTTCAAAAGTGCATTGCAATGCTCATATATACCTAAATACAATCTACCTAAAAACCAAAATCTATGCCTATTTCCCCCTTTTTGTTAAACATCAAAAAAGATAATCTGGGAAGCGAAATTTGTGGAAGCGAAATTTGTGAAAGCAAGGGCTGATATAGGGTAAGAGAGTGGGTGAGTTGGAGGCATTGGACAGGGGAAAGCTGAAGAAAAAGGTGACGATGGAGCCGGAATGGTTAGTTTGGCCCAGATAATTTGCCCTAGTATGGATCAAAATCAGGTAGACTTGGAATGAGTCGGCTGCCAGAAACAAGTTGATATTTGATGGTAGTAAGTTTTGGTCCGACTTATCTTGCCGACCATGCATTTCCATTAGGGAAATGTTGATAGCCTCTAGTTCTTGAAAAATCCGACTCTCCATGGCTTGTACATATTCAATAATCGCCTTGGAGGTAGACAACTGATCAGGGAAATGTGCAAAATGATCTGTTGCCTGAGATCCTTGGGGGGAATAGGATGCATGAGATGCGGGCAAGGTCGAAACTTGAGGAGCGGGAGGTGGAGATGGGTGGAGATCATGATGAAGTTGATCCTCCTCCTCAGGTTGAGCTTCCTCTGCTCAGGGTACTTGTCGAGCTGGAGCACCTTGAAAATTACCTCCCATTTGATCCTGTAATCAATCAGCTTTGAATGCCTCGAGGTCAACCTTCATACGGGTCAACAGGGCACGGTTGATGACATTTGTAGGCTTTAGTACCTCATATGGTTCTCTATCCAAGTCAACATGATAATATACGAGTATCTTGGTGATCCATGTTCCATATGGTAGTACCCCCTGAGGATTCTCCTTTTTTAACTCCAGTGCCTACAGGAATAGTCTGGGAAGACTAACTTTGACCTGATTGGCCACTTTCCTCAAAATCTCAACCTCTTGAGGGTTAAGCTAATTTTGGCCTCTACCTTTTGGATAGATGCAGTGAGCTATAAGCAATCTTAGTACTCTCAGCTATGGAGATAAATCCATATAATGTAAAAATTTGATGCTCGGATGATATTTGTCACTGTTTGTCAATTGGTTGTACATTTGGGTGAGGGTTATTCTTGCTGGGAGTTGTTCTTCAAAAGGAGGAACACCTACAATGTTCGCCACATGATCAATTGCATTTCCTTTGCTGATTCCATGTACTATTCCTAGATTAATTTCCACCCCTTTCATATATGTGTTCAGATAGTCTTGATCTTATAAACAGTAGAATAATCTAGTTAAATATGAGTAAATCTTATCATCCTCTTTTAGCAAGCCAATCTATCCTTGATAATCCAGTAATTTCTCGATACTAAATTCATACTCATGCAGAAACTCGAAATTAATAATTTTCTGTAGAAAAGTCTTCCTTTCATAGAAATGTTTATAGAATCTGTTGTGTTGACGCTCAGTCCTAAAATATTTCACTAGCATTTTGAGGACTTGCCCCCTTTGAGGTAGGGTACCCTTCCGCTTTCCACCAATTTCCGTACTATCACTTGATTCAAAATTTTCTTCATTTCTAGGTGCAAAGGTAGAAGGATTACTTTCCTGAAATCGGACCCGACAACTCGTGGAGGTTGTAGCCTCATCCCGGGCTCATTTGGACGGCGTTTGTTGCCATCGAGGCACATCCTATCCCGTATTTGATTTGGAGGGTCTAGAAACAGGTAGCTTGCTAGGTTTTAAGATGGCCTTAGGTGCCATAGTCAATGGAAAGTTTAATGTTGGGGTTTTGAGATGGATTTCAATATTAAGGGGAGGAGAAGATTTTCTTTCTTGAGAGGAATTTTAAAAAAATGAGAGAGAGAGAGAGAGAGAGATGAGAAGGAGAAGGCGCCACGCGCGCGCCTAAATAGTTCAACCGAACCGTCACTTCCAGAGTTGACTTCGAACCCTAAGTCGAGTTCGAAGTCGACTTTGCTCATCCAAAGTCGACTTCGGTGAAGTCGACTTGACTCCTCCAACTTAAGTATCAAAGTATGCACTATTTCCTACCCCTTTTTCAATTCATCAAATCATAGCATTCCTAGATGTTACAAAAACATTTCGAACTTTATAAATCAATATCAATCATATCAATTTCATTTTGAATTTTATAAAATGATTTTTTTGCTAATGGTTTTGTAAAAATATCAGCAATTTAATTTTCTATTTTAACATATTCTAGACAAATTCATGGTTTTCAACATGTTCTCTAATGAAATAATGTCTCACATCTATATGTTTGGTTCTAAAGTGTAGTATGAGATTTTTAGTTAAGTATATTGCACTTGTATTGTCATATCTAATTGACATATCTTTGTAATCTATCCCATAATCTCTAAGTTGTTGTTTCATCTAAAGCAGTTGGGCGCAACAGCTCCCGGCGGCAATGTATTCGGCTTCCGCAGTAAATAGAGCAACACTTGTTTATTTTCTAGAAAATCATGAAACCATCATGTTTCCAAGGAATTGGCATGTCTCACTAGTGTTTTTTCTATCTACCTTGTAACTGGAAAAATCCGTACGCGAGTAGCCGATTAGATCAAATGTTGAACCCTTAGGGTACCACAGTCCTAGATTAGTAGTGTCAATTAAATATGTAAAGATTCTTTTTACAGCTGCTAAATGTGATTCTTTGGGACATGACTAAAATCTAGAACACATGCAACACTAAATAATATGTCTAGTCCAGATGCAATCAAATATAATAAAGATCCTATCATACTTATATACAACTTTTGTTCCACTATTTTACCTCTTTCATCCTTGTCAATTTTGATAGTCGAGCTCATAGGTATATTTGCTCCTTTGTTATTTTGCATTCCAAACTTCTTGAGCATTTCTTTGACATATTTGGACTGATTTATGAAGATGCCTTCACTTAATTGCTTAATTTGCAAGCCAAGGAAGAAATTTAGCTCGCCCATCATTCTCATATCAAATTCATTCTGCATGAGCTTAGAAAATTCTTGACATAGATTTTCATTAGTAGCACCAAATATAATATCATCAATATAAATTTGAATAATTAATATATCTTTTTCTTTGTATTTGATAAATAGGGTGGTATCAACCTTTCCTCTCTGAAAATCATGATCAATCAAGAATTTGCTTAACCTCTCACACGATGCTCTTGGAGCTTGTTTCAATCCATACAAAGCTTTGGTTAACTTAAAAACAAATTTGGATTGATCTTTTTCTTCAAAACGAGGAGGTTGTTTGATATATACATCCTCATTATTTAAAACAGTTTAAAATCCACGTGAGATGCAAAGGCTAGTAGGATGCATATGGCTTCTAATCTAGCCACTGGAGCATATGATTCCTCTAAATCAATTCTTTCTTCTTGTGAATACCCTTTGGCCACAAGTCTAGCTTTGTTTCTCACAACAAGTCCACTTTCGTCTAATTTATTCTTAAAAACCCATTTCGTACTAATAATCGTGCAATCTTTGGGTCTAAGAACTATGTGTCATACTTGGTTCCTTTTGAATTGATTTAGTTCTTCTTACATTGTCATAATTCAATTTTCGTCATTAAGAGCTTGATCAACTGAATTTAGCTCTATTTTAAAAACAAAAGCAAAGTATCCACATATATTATGTAGAAAGCCTAGTTCTTACTCCTTCATATATATTACCAATTACTTGCTCAATTGGATGGTCATTTTTTAATTTCAAATCCTTTAAAGGTTTGTAGGAGTCATAACCTTCACTTACCTTTTTGTCTGGAGATCGTCCTTGCTTTGATTCTAATTCCCTTGCTTTTCCATATGTAACTTTTCGAGATTCTTTGATATGTCATCTGCATCACTTAGCTCATCCTTCTTTTTGGAATTTGGATTAAATTCATCAAATATAACATGTACGGATTCTTCTACTACTTGATTTCTTTTGTTGAATACTCTATATGCTTTACTATTTGATGAATATCTAAGAAATATTGCCTCATCGCTTTTGGCATCTAATTTATCTAAGTTTGTTTTTCCATTATTTAATATATATCAAGTACAGTTAAAAGCATGGAAGTATGAAATATTTGGTTTTCTACCTTCCCATAACTCATATGGGGTCTTTTTCAAGATTGTTCTTATGGTAACTCGATTTAGCACATGACATGTTGTATTTACAGCTGCTCCCCAAAATTTCTTAGATAATTTACTGTCATTTAGCATAGTTCTGGTCATCTCTTGTATTGTTCTATTTTTCCTTTCAACTACCCCATTTTGTTGAGGAGTCTTTGGTGCAGAAAATGTATGATGAATTCTTTTTTCATTACAAAATTCTATAAATTATTTGTTTTCAAATTCATTACCATGATCACTTCTAATGGATGTGATTGTGTTTTGCTTTTCATTTTGCACTAATTTTGAGAAAGTGACCAACATTGAGAATGCTTTATCTTTCTTAACTAAAAGTATTATCCATTTGAATCTTAAAAAATTATAAACAATAACAAAAACATACTTCTTTCCTCTAAGAGTCAATATGTCGGATGACCCATATAGATCCATGTGTAATAGTTCAAGTGGTCTTATTGTTGAAATTTTATTTTTGGAGGGAAATGACATTTTAGGCAGCTTGGACAGTTGACATGCTTTGCAAACTTTATTTTTGTCATATTTAAGCTTTAGTAATCCTTCTATCAGGCTCTTTTTCCACAGGGTCTTAATGTTTGACATATTTATGTGTCCAAGTTTTTATGCCAAACCCATGGATCATTATTAATGGCCATAAGACATTGTCCATCTAGTTTATCAAGGGAAACCAAATATATATTTTCATGTCTTTTGCCATTAAAAACTATGTGATCTCCATAAAAAATATTGCATATAAAAGATTCAAAAACAACTTATAGCCTTTGTCACATGATTGACTAATGCTTGTTAGATTATGTTGAGTCCTTCAACAAATAATACATCCTCAATACATGCATTTGAAATACTATAAACATTTCCTTTATCTTTTATTTTACTTTTTCATTGTTTCCAAATGCAACAGTTCCTTCATTACACGGTTTGATATTATGAAATAGTCATCTTTCTGCTGTCATGTCTTGAACAGCCATTGTCCATGAACCATATGTTGTTGGCCTTTGCTTTAAAATATACTTGCAAAAAATTTCTCATAGAGCTTATCTCTTTGTTACCCATTTTATGGGTCCATTTGAGTTAGTAAGTCATTGGAATCTACGTTGCTCTACTTTAGAAGACACAAATTCAATGCTTTTTGGCACCCAAACCAATTTGGTACCTTGATCATGTAATTTCTTTATTCTGCATTGATAAATTTTATAACCCAATTTGTTGCAGAAATTGCATGCTCTTAGAAGTCTTGGAGTGGGGCTCCATGTATTTTATGGTTCCCAAGTTGGCCTTTTTGTCCAAGCAACATAATTCACTCTTGGTTTATGAAAAGGTATTGTCTTGGCTTAGTTTTTACCCAATTTTGAAGCATTAGATTTACTGCTTTCACCTTGTTCAAATGTAGTTTACCTAAGTCCTCTTTTGTTGTTTTGGGTGGTCATGTTTAAAAATATTTTTACATTTTCCTTCGGGTTAGAAAATTTTGCTAATGATTCATTCAGTGATTTTTTTTCCTTTTTTAGCCTTTCCACTTTGTCTGCTAAGGCATTATTTTCATCTACTAAGCGGTTGACTCTTTCAACTAGCTTTCCATTTACAATAATAATTAAGTCATATTGTCATTTCTTCAATGCGAATTTACTATCTTGCTTCTTGATTTCTTCATATAATGAATCATATGCTTATTGCAATTCATCTAACTCAACACATTTGTGACAATCATGTGTAGAGGAGTAGATAGACTTGGTATTTGAGTGATTGAGTTTGGAGGTTACTTCTTCACTACTTGTGCAATTTGTTGATGCGGTTTGTCCATCTATAACTTCAGTCGCAGTGAGGCAAATCATATTGTTTTCTTCCTCAATCCTTGCCATGCAACATATTCGAGCACAATTGGCTACCTCATTGTCTTCATTTGATGAGCTGCTCGTTGTAGATGTTTCCTCATATACGTATATTCATCTACCTTTTGGCTTATGAAATTTTCTATTTTAATTTCTGTCCTTCTTCACTTGTCGTTCTTTTTATTTGATTTCTTCTGGTGTAGGACATTGAGCTTGTATATGTCCTACTCCACATTTGTAGCATTTAGTCATCTCCTTCTTCTTTTCCTTTCTGTTTCTCTCCTTAAATCCCTTGAAGTTCTTTCTTTTTCTTATGAACTTTCTAAATTTTTGGGTAAGTAGAGCAATCTCTTCGTCATTATTCTGATAGGATGAGGTGGACTCATCTGGGTTCTACGTAGCTTTCAAAATGATAGCCCTTTTTTCCTTTGTGATGTTCCTCATTCATTCTTTTTATCAATTTATGAGACATAAGAGAACTAATAAGATCTTCCAGCCTTAACGTATTTAGATCCTTTGCTTTTTCAATAGTTGTGATCTTTGGGGTTCATGACTTGGATAATGCTCTTAGGATCTTCATGACCTGTTCAGATTCAGAGATTGCTTTTCCAAGACCTTTTAATGTACTAGTGATCTTGGAAAACCTTACAAACATTTCAGATATGTTTTCAGTATCTAACATTTTAAAACTTTCTATCTCTCCATTCAATATATTTCTTCTTGTCCCTTGGACTTGAGAAGTTTCCTTGATATTAATGTTAGTGTATATCATATTTCTTTGGCTATTTGACAAGAGAATACCCTGTCATACTCTGCGACTGTTAAAGCATAGAAGAGAGAGTTCGTTGCCTTGACATTGTTCTTTACAGTTCTAACTTCTTCTTCAATCCGTTTGGAGGCTCTTTCACCAATTGGTAGAGTAACTCCGTCTTGAATAGCAATCCAAGAGTTCATATCAGTAGTCATAATGAGTTATTTCATTTTCAACTTTCAGTAATTGAAGTTATTGTCATCAAATAGTTGTGGCCTAGTGAATGACTGGCCTTCAGCAAACGTAGGAGTAGAAGTTGATTAGGATGTCGTTGAATAATATGTCTTTGGTAGAAACTTAAAGACCTGCTTTGATACCACTTGTTGATTCCGAATTTGTGGCAACACCCAAGAGGGGAGGGGTGAATTGGGTTCTTGAATAATTTTTTCGTAATTAGAAACTTAACCCCTTAAGAGTTTTAATCTCCTCAAATGAAAAAATGTGGAATATAAAAATAATTAGAATAAACTCAAGAGATTATAGTGGTTCGGACAACCCTCACTACTCCACTCCTTCAAGAGCACGCGTTAGTGTCTTGGATTCCACTAAACAAAATAACAAAATAACAGAACCCTTGCTCTTTTCTAGATTCCAGCTCTAGGGGGCCTTACACAGACTTAGCATAAGTAGGTGATGAGTTATACTCCAATCACACGCTACTTTGCCTTCACTTGGTCTTAGTCTCTAATACTAAGCCAAATGGAACACAAATGATTAATAAAGAGAAAATGATACTACACTTTACAGTTGTGTAGAAATAGATTTGTGCTCAGAGAAGAACCTATAAAAGGAGTTAATGATGGAGCAGTTCAGCACTTTGCAGTTTGTCATTAAGTTCGTCTTGAAAACTTTCTTTTAGATCACTTAAATGCTTGAGAATAAAGAGGTTGAACTCAATCAATGCTTTCTCTCTACCATTTCTCATTAATTTGAAGTGTCTTAAATTGAGGAGAGTAAATTCGAACGTTTGGAGGTAGATGACACGCATATAATGCGCCAACGCTCGAATTTTTTAGACTGTTACGATTCAAGTCGCATTTGGAGTCGACTTGGGTTGCGACTTCATCCAAGTCACAGACTGGAGTCGACTTTGGATGCCACTTTAGCAAAGTCGTAAACTAGAGTCGACTTGGCTTACGACTTCGATCTTCAGCTCTTCAGTCAAGGTCCAGACTTGAGTCGACTCGGTCTTAGACTTGACCCAAGTCGCAGGTGAGGTCGACTTGGGTTACAACTTCACTAGTTATTTGATTTCTTAGAACTTTAACATAATGTGATCTACATCTCCTTGTCTGTCTTTCCTTGTTTCTTCATATTTCATGTTTACAAATCTTCATTTGTATTTAAGATCTATTCATTCTTCTCGATACTTGAGCTTGGTCAATCTTTCTCGAGCACTTGATAAAAACTTAATGTAGCTTTGGCTCAAGCTTGTCGTTCTTTCATGATTTGGACTTCATTTTTTGAGTATAGTGTTTAGGATCATCTTGATTTACTATTTCATTCAAGTTGAGGGTCTGAGTTGACTTTGGGTGCAACTTCACCCAAGTCGCATGACGAGGTCAACTTGGAATGCGACTTGACATTGTCAGCTTCAACTTTAGTCTCTGAAGATATTTCAAGTCGCAAATGGAGTCAACTTGATGTTGCAACTTCACCTAAGTCGCAAGCGAAGTCGACTTCGGCTGCGACTTCGTCTGCTTAGGTGTCCAACTTTTAGCACTGTCGAAAAATGAGGCCTCGAAGTCGACTTCAGTATCGACTTCGCCTAAGTCGATGCTTGAGTCGACTTAGCATGCGACTTAACCTACCAAGCTTTGATTTTTGAACTTTGTAATCTTTGAAAACACATAATACCTCATTAGTACCTTAATATTGCTCAAATTGAGTTGTTAATCATTAAAACATGGATTGTGCTTAATTTGTCATATGTTAAAAACATGACTATCTTCCACCTCACAGAGTAGGTATGGGGTTCGACCTGCCCGGTCAAGTCGCGGGGGTTAAGAGGGTAGTGCCCCTGGAGAAATTTTTAATTTACTAAGTCGAATGGGTGGGAAAGTTAGTCACAAATCGTGATTGAACTCGGTCCATGCTTGGGCCCAGCCCATGCCCTGACCCATCTTGATGTGATTTTATTTAAAAGAAGGGTTGCACTAGAGTTCATTCACATCCGTCTTCCTCTCCCCTCTTCTTCTACTTCCTCTTTCCTTCTTCCTCTCTTTCCAGCCTCAGTAGCCCTAGGTCTTTCCATAAACCCTTCCGAATCTCTTAGAAGATCGTCGGCTCGCACCAAGGAAGCTAGAGATCCGGAAGATCCAAGTCTAAAGCTACTGTTTTGGGAAAATCATGAACAAGGTAAGTAGATGCCGCCTCTCATTAAATTAGTGATGGAATCTTATCTTAAACATGATATAGAGCTGGTGTGGAAGGGTAGTGTCTAACAATTTTGTGGGTTAGAACATCAAGTTTCATGAAGGTTTATGGTTAATAGGATTTGGGGAAAAATAGAATATTACTATGCGACCTTTGTGCTACAGACGAACCATTAGCAGTCCTTATATGATTAGAACATAACATTTGTCGAGAGGTTTGAACTAAGGTGAGGGGCTAGAGGTTTTCCCTTTTGGCATCCATCATGCGTTCGAGGAAATGCTTGTGTGACTATTGGTATGCTAGATTGAAAGTAAACTCTGTTAATTTTGCTGATATTGTATGCATGATTTGTAACATTCTTTCTTGTATGTTATGGATGATGTGCTATCTGAGATGGGTGATTGTAAAGGGTTGTTCATGGCCCTTGATCGACATGAGGAGAGGGTTGTTCATGGTCCATGGTTGACATGAGGAGGTTTATATGTGAATATATATATGATCTTGGGTGTGGGTGTTGGACCCATATGTCGCGTATGGTCATTTAAGAATTATTTTTTTGTCATGGCATGTGCATCCGGAGTCTTATTTCTTTCACTATGTGGTAACTGCTACTTACTTACTGAGTCTATTTAGACTCATGTGGTTTATTATTTTATCTTTAGATCACAGGTTAGGTGAGGGGCCTCGAGATAGGACTGGAGGAGGACCTAACCCTAGAAATATTTAGATTAACATTTGTATTTTTAGTTATTTGGATTTCTTTTTATGCTAACGTATGCAAACATTTAGTTCCAATTGTGACAAACATTTTGTATATGGTTACTTTAAACTAGTTAAAATCTATGTAGACACATGTATGTGATCTTTTGAGTTACTTGTGGTGTAATGATGAGTTTTGATGATTTTCTTTCTGAATGGATGTCTTTATAGTATGGGCATGTGACTGTGTGAATGTAGGGCTAAACGTTTATATTTTGAAATAAAATTATGATATTCATTTATAATAAGTCTTTTGTACCACAACACCCCCTTATAGTTATGGGGAGATGTTGCCGAATTTTTCTTAGGTTATATGGTACCCATTAACTAGCCATTGAGAATATCTAGGCAATGGGGCGTTACACATCAAGCTCATCATATGTTCCATTTTACATAATCCATCATCCATACGTCACCAAGCATTTGTGATACATTATTTATCTCATTAAGGCCCTACATAATTCATTATTCCATTTTACATAATTCATTTATACATGATTTCTACACGTTAAGTCTTGTTTAGGCATTTCATCGAACACATCATGGGCAACATTTAGAAACCTTATAAATTTTATGTCAAACTATTTAAACTCAACCAAATACATTCAATTGTCATGAACAATCATCCCCACATCATGATTTCATGGGTTTCTATAAAATCCTTAGATCTCTACACTTCCAACTTCTTCCTACTACCATATCTCTCAAAACAATTCAAACCAAGCAAGGATTGCACAAAACTATGTCAAAACACATAATTAAATCATTATCAATTAAGGGCCTTGCCTTAAACCATAAAAATCAATACATGATATGAAAATTCAAAGTTCCAAATCAACTTGATTCACCCAAACACACATGAACCAAGACCTTATATAAGCTCATCTTAGTCTCAATAACTATAGCTCTAAACTAACTTATGCAAAAAATTATCTCCCATCTCATCCATACTTACATCATTCATCTGTTCTAAGTTACCATCAGTCATTCCAAGTACAAGGGTATACATCATTTTAATCAATGTTGTCAAAATTGAACCGATGATTGAACCGGTAAAGAAACCGGTCTGATTTGAACTGGTTTGAACGGATGACATCGACATGACATATTTATGATATCATAAAGAATTAATTATTTTTAATTAATTATATATTCTTAAATCCTAAATTCATATATTAGATTGCAATCATATCAACGAAACATATAAGAAAAAGTAATAGAAAATTTTCAAAAATCTCTAAGTACAAATATGCATATTAAATTAGAAAAAATAACTGCATATACTAACCTGAAATGTATAATAAACTTTGAATGTTGATGCTTGACTCTTAAATCGTAATTCTGTAAACATATCTAGCACAATAAGAAATAAAATAAATCAATAATTCTTAAAAGATTGAACAATTAAATAATTCTTTCATTTTTCTCAATTTACAGCTTTTTCTTCTACAAAAGTACAAATCATAATTCATAAGAGCAAATCTGAAAAATACTTACAAAAATTAATTTTTAAATTACTACCAACTTGATAATTAATGATAATAAAATGGTTAATTTTCAGTGACTATGGTAGTATGATTGATAGTTAATTAAAAATCAAATGATATGAACAGCCGAAAAAGGTGGGAATTTGATTTTCCTAGGTCAAACTAAATACCAAAGGAATAATCCTCATTAACTGTGAATAAATTAGTGAGACAGACAGATGGTGTATTGATTTATTGGATATCTATGAGAGCTTCACATCTTGCATCAAAGGCATTCAGCCAAAATAGATTGTGAACAAAATAGCAATGAGCATCATCTCAAATGCACCTAAAGATTTTTTTTTACAGAAAATAGGGTTTGATATTCCAAATTCAACATGAGCAAAATGATAGGAAAGATCCATAAACAACCTCATAACGATTGCATTTTAAAAATGTTTTACAAATTCAGAACAATATACTAAATTTTTTTTTATTTGACTTCAAAGAGAGCATTTCTTATAGAGTCACCTAACTGCCAACAATTTCTGTGGTTGTTTTTCAAGATAATAATTTCTAGATACCTGCATAAGTAACAATTTAATGAATGTATAATTTTTTTTGATTGGAGAATATTTTACATCATATCTCAATTCATATTACATTCAAACCCTGAGACAATTCTAACAAGCTTCCACATATCAAGTGGGGAGACCGCTAGCTCCCATCTAAGTATAAAGGGGGACCAAATTCCCCACCTCAAATATGGTTCAAAATCCCCGTGGGGAATCGAACACTCACCGGCTGGAAACGGGAATCCCGTTCCGTAGCCGGTGACCAGACGAGCGTTGCTCGTATGAATGTATAATTGCTTGAAAATTAATCCCCCTCAATATGAAATTAGTAGTTTCATATGGCTTCAAGGTAATGTTAATTGTTCGTCCTCAGTTTGATGGTCATGGATTCAACAAGAGGAAATCCAATCTCATGTACAACTACATTATAATTACATTTTTTTAAATGTCTTATAGATATAAAATAATGTGCTAAGTAGTCCTCTTTGAGACTGACTCCCTCAACCTATGTGGTTTTCTGGCAAGTCCGCATCACTTTTCATCCCCCGTGGGCTTTGTTATTGACGAGGCTAGATCGATTATCCTCGATAATGTGTTTTTTTCGGTCCATCATGTATTGCGGCAAGGTAATGATGCTGCGCACTCTTTAGCCGATTTGGTGTCTGTCTCGGCGTCTGATCACCAGCTTTGGTGGGGTAACCCCCCCCCCAAGCCATTTTTTGGAAAATATGTACAGATAATTTTTTGGCAATGAATTGCTTGGATTACTCCATCCATAACCCCTTCCACATCGAAAGGGGTTAGGGATTGAGTATACCCATTTTATCAAAAAAAAAAAAAAAAAAATTAATGTGCTAAGCAACAAATCAAAAAACTTCACACTTACCATGTCATCCTTTCACATAGTGTTCATAGCAGAGCACAGAAATCTTTCCATTGAAGCCTGAAAACATTTGAAACAGGGGGCGTAAATGAATACCTACTGACAGTTAGTTGTGGCTTGCACAAAATGGTTATAAATATAGTGCTTAACCTGTAAACCCCCTGTTCTAAATTTGGAAAAAAAATTAAAATTTTTATTAAAATTTTTGTATGATAACACATGTTTTAGATATTTGAAATTTTCTATTAATATGTAGAATATATTCAAATATGTCATTAGTATCATAGGAAGGTTTTGAAGCAAAGAAACAGTATTTTCATATTTTACAACAAATCAATTATGAAATTGCAAATTTCAGCAACTTAAGTGTGTAAAATAAATATCAAGGAAGTGGTGCAAACTGTAAAAAAAAAAATAATTCTAGCAATGCAGGCCATGTGGAGTTCAAATGGCACAAGTCAAAGCTGATCTTCTAGAAAGGGGGCAAATGCCTTCCTATTAGCCAAAATTAATTAAATAATTAATTAAAATAGAAATTAGATAAATGAGACGGTTGCTTATCTCTTCTTTTGCTGAAAAATCTCTGCAACTTATAAAAGTTGTGCGGCCCATTTTAGATTGAAACGGAGAGTAGAGAATAGAGAGAGAGAGAGAGAAGAGGAGATGGGGCCTTGATTAAGTGATCTCAACCATCAAGCATCATCATCTAAGTTGGTTGTTATTTATTTTATGTTTTAATTTCTGTATTAAGCAAAGATCAAGGGTAGAGATCAATCTAGGTCGTTGAATTGGGAGAACAATTTCAGATTTGAAGAGAGGAAATTGTTGTCCTTAGAAATCAGATTTATTAAATCTGATAGGGGTAAAATTGAATTTGTGACTTGGAGACTTTTGATAGTTGAACATGGACATAATCAGAGGTTGTTATTTGGGGGAAATTTTGCACAAAATCGTGATCAAAGTTGGCCCAAACAGATCACATACCATTGGACAGTAAGGGAATGATTCCATGCATAATCTAGATAATCCAAACCACTAGATGTGTGTAAAATTTAGATTTACATAAAGATATAAAGTTAGATCATGTGTGGATACCTAGATGGATGATTTGATTTGAGCATTTGCAATTCTGTCTCAATAATGCCTATATTAGTAGAAATGGTGATAAGTTGATCTAGACCGATAAAGATTTAATTAAAACTATATTTTCATGATCTAAATCATTGAATTAAGAGTAAATAAGTTATTTGCTATGATATATGTGTTCTAGATATGATTAGAGTAATAATTAGTGGATTAGATTAACAATTACAATGGTTTATAAGTTACCTTATACAACCTATGTAGTACATCTGGAACAGAAATGAAAAATATAAAAAATAGTAAATGAATGATTTTTAGCATGAAAATTTGTATGAGACCTTATGATATTATTATTAAAGAATAACCCAATTTTCATCTTAAATTCTTACCAGGTTGTGAATTAAAAATGCTGGAAGATCAGCCTAAATAGGGTAAAATGGTCGTCAAGATTAGCTGCACTAATTGATTTTTAATAATTTTTACATAAGTAATTTTCATCTGAAAATTTTATATGATATATAATATATTTTTAATATCACTAGATAAAATAAAAACTAATTTTTGGTTGATATAGATATGGGTAATAATTAATGAGATTTGAACTGTCCCTAAACTTATACTTGTGTCCAGCAAAATAAAAATATATAAATAAATATAAATAATTAATATTTTGCATTGAAAATTTTTATTTTGGTTAACTCGTGTAGTGTTGATGTATGATATAAATTTTAGATTTAAATATTGTGATTTGATTATAAATCAAAATTTAGAGAAATTAGTGTGTCTAATTTTAGCAAATATGAACAGATTGAGGAATAACCAAAAAAATTCGAAAATTAAATACTAATTATCCAAAATAACATATTTAGTTAAAATATATGATTATGACTTAATTCATGTGAAAAAGTTTTATAAAATATTTAAAGAATATTGAGAATTAAATTTGATATAAATAGACTGTAGAAAGTCAATGTGATCGAGGGAGGGCCCACCTGTGATCATATTAAGTTTTGTAGCTCAAATGATTATTATTTAGTAATTAATACTATAAAAATATTTTTAATAGTTAAAATTGAATTTTTATAAGATATGGTTGAATATGATGCAGAAAATACAAATCGAATGATAAAGAAGTAGTTTGGTAATTCTATGAAGTGTGCTCCAACTTAAATTGATTTTATTAACTTTAAGCAAGTAATGTTTTAGAATTAATAAAATTTATTATAAAGGATAATTTTTAAATAATTTAAATTATACAAGAAACTGCATGTTGGTTAAATTATAAAAGGTAGGATACATAGAGGTATCCGTACATCCTAGGATGAAATATCATTATAAATTATTATTAGAAAAGTTAATTTGAATTAAAATACTGATTAAATAAGTTTTCTTTTTTAGTGAGATGATTTGAGCATTATAGCGAAATACGATACAAAAATGGATTCGAAATTTACACAAGGTAAGTAGAGCTTTTTTCTCGTCTCTTTCGATTTTGTGTTGTACTCTATGGTTGCGAGCATAGATGTTCTAGATGCCATTGTTTTCTAATTTTTAAATGAAAAAATGTTATCAGATATGATGATTTGTTGTGAGCTGAGTTTAGCTCTTTATTCATGCTAGGATTATGCATTATGGTATTGGTATATGTTGCTTAGGATGCTGGCATACTCATGACCCATGGTTATAGTTGTGAATTTTGTGAAGTGTTGTTGTTGGACCATCGGTGACGACCGTTGCACATCCTGACCAGGGATCGGGATGTGATAGCGTAGGTGGCATTAATTCAGACTTATATGTCTGATTAGTGGGTTGTAGACCTGGTTTGTCTAGCTCTTATAATTTGGTTAATGTTTATGGTGACTCAGTTTGTAGGATTGGTGATCCTCAACGTAATAGTTGAGGCTAGAGTCGTTTGCATAATGTGGTACGTCATGGCTGCGGCTGTATGGTGAGCACAATAGGATATCAGTTACACCTCCGGTTTGGATAAAAGTATTTCCCGATCTGTTCATATTGTGCAGGGTTGGTCAACCGTGTTGGGATGTAGTAATTGCATCCTAAGGTTGTGCAGCAGGTTGGATTATGAAGCAACATACTGAACCTCCTCATTGGATTTGAGACCTTGTTGGGTAGATTGGGGAAATGACATGTGTATGATGCATTGATGTATGCTTCGGAATCAACATATATTTTATATGGATTTAAATCTAATTTGGATCTGTGATTTAATCTCTGTTTTATTAACCCATATATATATATATATTATTTACTCAAGTTTTGTGAGTTTATGTGTATATGCTCTACGTACTGAGTTTTTCCAGACTCATCATATTTTGTTAATTTTTTTTAGATAACAGGTATGCGGGTGGAGACTAACGTGGGGTTGATGTCGCAGATGAGGCTAGGATTTGATGAAACCAGATCTAGAATTTTTCATTTATTTTGATTTTTAAAGCAATGTGATAAGGATGTGAAGTATGAAATTCACAAATTTGATTATTTAGATCTAGTTCAATTTGAAATTAGTGAAATATCTAATTCATGATTGTGTAAGGAATTATATTATTGCACCTGTGTATGTTCTTCCATTATCATCAATCTTGTACTTTAGTAGCGACCGTTGACTTTGTCGGCAATGCGTTACATAATCCTAGAAGAAATTCATTAACCTGTACACTGTGTGGGGAAGAAAATGGCAGGGACTGTCGATCCGAAGCTTCCGTAGGATTATGTGCTGCTATTACTAACATACTGCCAGTTGCCGAGCAATTAGAGGATGGGGAAGAAAAACGCCCAACAGAGAATTGAGTTGCTGAAGGCGAGAGTAGTTAGGGGTGGGCTGGAGCAAGATTGATTTGGGGAGGGAAAAGGGAAAATGAAAAACCTCAACTTTTCGTTTTTTTTTTTTAAATACCTTGTTGAGCGAACTGGTCAAATGCGATTTGACCGTGACAACCGGTTCAACTGCCAGTTTGAACAGTTTAAAGGAATCAAACCGAACTGCATGTGAATGAACCGGAGTTTAGACCGATTCCCGGTCCAACCGCTCGGTCCGGTTCAGTTCTTACAACATCATTTTTAAAATCAATTCAATCATAATTCAAGCAAGCGCATTTAATATCTCTTACAATTAATATTCCTTAATACTCCATATCTAACTTTCGCAAGTTTCATTCCACACCATTTACTACCCAATATGATTCAACCATAGAAATGATTTATTTATTTAACAAGGTACTATATTAACGTGCGTCTTATACAACTGGTCTCACTTAGGCATTTCATCAAACATAATATGGGCAATATAAAAGATATAGAAATCTTAAGAAACTTCATAAGCATCCATTTATCACATGTCGTGCTCATGTAAAATCACTCCCAGTTATTTCTAATCCATCATTCACAAGCTTTTCTATAAGAATTTTCATTGTAAAAAAAATGTCAGGTTCTCTTTATAATCATAGACCTTGAAAGAGACCCTAAACCATAAAATCAAGGCAATGCCCATGAAATATATTCAGAAACATCATTCTCAACTCAAAATCAAGGTTTACCAGAAGAAAATAAACTTATTTATACATTTAAGATGATAAATATCCATTTCTACATGAATTCAATGAACCATACTTCTCATTGGCATTTTATCAAACACTTAATAGACATTATTCAAAAATCGTAACAAACCATTACAAAACTCAAATATTTCACCTCAATGCACTACATTTGCATTAAAAAATCATTTCTAAATTCTTTAATCCATTGATTCTAACCAAAATCCCTAATTCTCAACAAATCCTAAAATTACATACACAACCCAAAACTTTAAAGTTTCCAAAAATATACAATACGAGAGTGGTGCCCATATGCAATGGTTAAACAAGTCATTTACAAGCCACACTATGATTTATTTAAAGAAACTAACCTTCTTACCTTCAATGAAGTCTTGCAAAGATGTTCTACACTTTAGTTGTCTAATTAAGCTCCATCTAGCATTTCAATTCCAAAATAATTAATCAATCAATATAATTATTTTTATTTACATAAATCTCTATACATATGCAAGCCCACAACCTCACCCATCAAGATTTTAGCTCATTTTCAACTCTCAAGATTACCGCGTTATGCATAAATAATATTTCACTAAATAAATTCCAACTTCATGTCATGACCCAACACATGAGTGCATCACCTATGCCTCAAGTCTACTTCAACTAACTTATATTCAAGTTTACTCTTTGGTAATTCATTATGCCAATATGCCACATGCATCATTAAGGTTTTAAGTTTTCATTCTCATTCAAAAATACACTTAATCACTTGTCTTAAGCATTTCATCAAATGTTTGATAGATGTTTTTTAGAAATCATTGAAATCTCATATGGAATCAACCAAAATAAACTCTATACATTCCATATGTGATGAACAACATTCTTACATCATTTGCTTTATGAATTTCCATCAAAATCCTCAATTTTCAACAAATCCCGATCACTACACCACTCTTGAATGAGCAAAAATCATAAAAATCATCAACCATATATGTAATACATGTATGGAAAGGTTAAACGACACATTTGCACCTTAAATATATGATTTATTTCAACAGAAAATAAGTCACTTACTTGGAATCCAATTTTCCCAAAATTTATTTGAAAACCCTCTTGAACCCTTGTTTCTCTCTTGATGCTCAAACTCTTTGATGCCCAATAATAATTCTGAAAAGCCTTAGAAAATACAAGCTAATCTCTTTCAAGATCTCCCCAAAATCCCCTCTCCTCTTGTCCTTCCTTCCCTCCACTCTTCTCTTCCTCCCCTCATCTTCTCTCCTTTTCTTGTTTTCATTAGGCTACAACTCAAAGGAGAGATGCTAGAATCTACAAAGGGGCTTGGTAGTTGAAAGAAATTATACTATGCCATTGACCTATTATATTTCACTATTTTGTCAAAGCTTTCTCTAAAAAAAAACTCTGATTAATAAACCATTTGTTGGGTTAGATTCTAGACTCTGAAACAAATCTACTGATGTACGACATACCTCTTAACTCTAAAAATACAAATGATGGCATTCAATCAAAGTTTAGTCAATTTTAAAATTTTCTTATAAATAATCTAAATAAATTAAAATTTCACTTTTCCACTTCAAAATCTTTTCAACTTTTTGTAACATTTAAAATCACATTAACACTATATTTGAGCACCAAATTTGCTAATTCATTTTTTTCTATTTCTTACCCAAATTTTGTTAAATGTAAAATAAAATAAAATAAAACCCTAGGTCTCACATCACACCCCTGCTACTGTTCGACTAGCTTAATTGATCTCCTTTCCAGGCAGGCGAGGCCTCTCTCCCTCCCTGTCTCCCTCCCCCCTTCTATATCTCCTTTGGCCCCCTCTCTATCTCTAATTTATCTAATTTAATCTTCACCCTGTTGTTGTCTGACTAACTTTATTTCAACCTACCTCGAATCCGTTCTCCTTCTTTAGGGCTCTTGGTAAGTGACGACGTTACTCTCTTTCATTTTCTCTCATTAGCTCCCTCTCTGATTTCTCTCCCTATTTAGCTCTTGCTCTCTATCCTCATATACGTCTTCAGCCACCGAAATATCTTTTGCCATCACTGCTACTACCTTCAAATTTGCTGTTGATAGGTGTATTTCTATTTTTCTATTTTAGAGCTTCTCCTTTGACAGTATTTACTTGCAATAAATTTGTGGCATAACCTCGCAACTTGGACTAGTGGGTTCAAATGGCTGTAATATTATTTCAGCGGGAAATTATTATTTCTAGAACTATATGAGATGTAGTTTAAGAGAGAATTGATCCTATTAGCCTAAGCTAAGTGAATATCTCGATTAATCTACCTTAAAAAACTCATTTATAACACTTTTTATCTTTTTTTCTCGTACAATTATTTATCTAAGTGTATACAATATATAAACCAAGTTTCGCCTTTATCATTTTCGGATATGTGTATATATTTCTAAAGATTTTTAAACATTTATGTATTTTTAATACATATATACACATAGATATTTAAAAATCTCAACAAAATATATGTACATATCCGAAAATGGTAAAACTTGGTTTATATGTTAAATATACTTAGATAAACAAGTGTATAAAGAAAAATAAAAAAATATTATGAATGAATTTTTTGATGTGGGCTAAGCGAGATATTTGCTTGGCCCAAGCAAACAAGATCATTCCTCTATTTAAGACAAGTATGTAATAATGTTAGAATTTGAGTTATTTGAACTCTACTAGTTGTGTATTTCAAGACATTATATATGTGTAACAATATGTAATATTTGATTACATGAGATTATTTACTTGAATGTCTTACTTGGTGCTTCTTATGATAAACGATATGTTTATGAGCTATGCAAATGCAATTCTGGTTGAATTAATAAGTGAAAATAAAATATGATGTTGCATTTTGGAAGAGGAACTAAGTATAAATGAGATGGATTGGGGTTTTCTTAGAAGCCTTCTATAGTAATTTTAGCATTCTCAAAATAATTTTCGGTACGTTGAGAATTTTCAGTACAATATTTTTAATTATCAAGATTTTTAGCAGCTTTTTGTTGTTTGAAATAATACATAACGCATTAACAACTCGCCAACTCGTTTATCAAATGGGTTAGGGTTGAAGTTTTTTAAATGGGTTAATAAACGAATTATGGTTGAGATTTTCTAAATGAGTTAGGACTAGAATTAAGTTCCAACCTATCTAACCCAATTCATTAACACCGCTATACATAGTTAATCAAAGCGAGATTGTGAGTAGCATAAGTTGTAAATTTAGCAACATTTAACAAAATCATTGGTCAAACTCATGTTGGATTTATTCAAATTGTGAATCCAATCATGAACCAACAAAATTCTGAACCAACATAACTCAGAGCAAGGTTTCAAATTTTAGATTTAAAGGCAAGAATGTTCTGACACAACTAAACATTTCATTAGTAATGTTTAGCATAAATTCTCTTCAAACATCTTTTGAAAATCAAAAGCAACAAAGATGCAGGTTTGTAGAGTTCAAGAGCAAACTTTTAAGATCATGACATTCCAAAGAAGTCATAATCATAAACACATCAATTACCAACAACAAACTATAAATTTTTTCCATTGTAAATAGTTAAAACATGTTAAAAGAAACTGCAAAGCATGCAACAATCATATCTCTATCACATAAAAACTTCCAAAATTATGCAAAATCAATGCAAAATAAGCTAAAAAATTGGATGGTGGATAAGCATATTAGAAATTGAGCCAATTTGAAATTCTACATCTCAAGACTTATTATGCATTCTAATCAATTCTCTCTGAAGACAAATCATCAATAAGCCAAAAGAATTTCAATGTAGGCAAATTGACAGATAAAACAAATAGGACGATAAAGGACTTCCGAATTATAAGAATATTATTATTTCGATTCCTTTTGTTATAATTCAGGAGTGTTTTAGCTAAACCACTTAAAATCTTACATAAACATAAATGAAGAATGGTTATCATTATGTTTATCGTTACATTTCATTCACCTACATAGACAAGAGTTGAATAGTTGAAAATGTAATGCCCCGGCCCAACTGTCGCAGGTATTGTTCGCTTTGGGCCTTAGCCCGCACGGTTTTGTCCTTCTAAGTACCCTGAATGTACCCCAAAAGGCGAGGACAAAACCATGCGGGCTAAGGCCCAAAGCGGACAATACCTGCGACAGTTGGGCCGGGGCGTTACAGAAAAAGAGTTAGAAGTTATAAAAACATGTAATAAGATCAATATTACAGGGTGGTGTCAACCAAAATTAGTTAGATGTATTAGAATTCAGAGAGTCATTGTAATACTAATAGAAGAAAAGTGTTTATGAATATGAATAAAAAAGAACCAATAGATTCTTAATCATATATGAATATCTCGTACTAGTAGAATGCTTCTTCTTTTACTAAACAACCGAGAACAGATGGATTATGCAACTACACTATTTACTGATTATCTACATAACCTGTTGTGTTCATTATAACCAGTAGCATTTGAGCAATTGAAAAAATTTGCTTGTTTACAAAATCTTCCTAATGCTTGGAACCTAAATAAATGCTTACAATTTAAACACCTCTATGGAGCCCAGAATCAGCAAAAGAACTGCTCTTTTTACTACCCATTTTTTGACTATTTTTTGAAGTCCCCTCTGGCGCTCTATTTGTAGCACAAGGTTTGCCTATGGGCATTACAACAACATGCAAGAGCACAGAGTGCTATTGCCCATGCCATGGCTAAGGCTCAACCCATGGGAATCTGTTCTCATGAGAAAAAAAAGGAAGTAGGGGCTTGTAGTAATTTTCTTGTGTGAGTACATTTGTTTGAAAATGTGAGTATGTTTGGTTTTTTGATAAAATTTGTATTATATGTATACAAAATCTCAATCTATTCCATTCATTTGCTGGATCAACCACTCAAACATATGTTGACATAAATTTTCATTATTTGAAATTTTTTAAAAATATTTGTGTAGAAAAAATTATTTTTTAATAAAATTTCATTACAATTGGTAAAGTTGAAAAATATATCTTATATAAGAAGTTATATTATATTATTTAAATTTCATGTAATTAAGGTACTCTCAAAAATAACAATTTTAATATTTATTTCTGATTTTTTGAAAATTTAATAATATTTTTTATTTTTCGAATATAATATAATTTAACAGCATCTAACAGTATCTAACGGCATCTAGATCTAATTGCATTTTAACAAAATCTAACAACATCTAACCAAATCTAACTTTTGATATTAATAAGTTAATCCTAATTTAATACATGTAATATGATCCTAAGCCCCTTTTAAGGTCATTTATACCTTAATTATAGAATTTAGGAATAGGATTTAATGAAATCCACCTTAATCTAATGACATCTAATAGCATTTAACTGTATTTAACTGCATTTAATAACACCTAATGATATCTAACATCATCTAACCGGATCTAACGATATGTAACAACATGTAATGACATATAACCAAATCTAATTTTTGATATTAATAAGTTAATCCTAATTTAAAAACTATAATATGATCCTAAGCCCCTTATATGGTCATTTATACCTTAATTACAGAATTTAAAATTTAGATGATAGGATTTAATGAAATACACTTTAATCTAATGCATCTAAAAGCATCGAACTGCATCTAACAGCATCTAATGGCATCTAACAACATCTAACCAGATTTGACGACATCTAACGACATCTAACCGAACCTAACTTTTGAATTTAAAATTTTAATTAATAGAATTTAATGGTTGTAATTAAATTTAATAATATTTAACTGTATCTAACCGCGTCTAACCACATCTACCAGCATCTAACCGCATTTAAGCGCATCTAACTGGATCTAATTTTTTATATTAATAAGTTAATCTTAATGTAACACCCGTAATACGATTATAAGCTCCTAATTAGGTCATTTATATCATAATATCAAAAATTAACACAACTTTTTAAGTTAATTTAATAATTACATATTTTTGGATTGGTTAACAAAACTATTTTTAAACTAGATGAAAATAATTACTTTGATTAAATTATTTTGTATCCATAATAATATTTATTGTAATATCATATTATTGATTTAAATTAAATTAAATCAATATAAAATTATGGATTCAATAAATATGTATTAAATAGAGAATTTATAAAAAAATGTTTAGTGTTGTCTCTAATTTTATAAATATAATTATCTTGAAATGAAGCTCCACTCAAAATGATTAAATTTTTAACGTATTCATACTTGTGGTACTTATTTTATTTCTAATTTCTTTTAAATCTTAAATATCTTAAATATTATAATAATAAAAATCATATTGCTCATATCATATTGTTGTTAATGTGTGGGTTAAGTTTGCATAGAATTTTTAATAAAAAATATACATGTTAAAATATTAAATTAAATAAAAGCAAATATTTACTTAAATCTAATTATAAATGATTATTTCAATTAAATATATATTAAATATTTCAAATTTATAAAACTAAATATTAAAATTTATATATTAGTGATATTTAAATTTGTTAATATTTGGTTTTTATATAATAGATCTATAGTTTTGTATATTTGTATTTTTCACACATTCAATTTGAATATTTTTAAAATAAACTATATTAGTTTGTATATAACTTATAGGATTCACCTGCAATAACTTATAGTATTCACCTATCTCTCCATTCGATTGTTTCACTGTGAAATTAATAAAATTAAAATTAAAATGAAGATTAAATCAATTTATAATTATCAATTTAACGAATTATAAAAATACAATGAAAATATTTTGTCTTATCTTATTATTTTGTCTTACATATAATAGATTTGTAATTTTGTATATTTATTTTTTCACACGCTATTTTGAATATTTTAAAAAATAATTTATATAAATTTATGTATTTGGCAAAAGATATATTCTAAGTAATTCATTTTAGAAATATGCAAACCTAGGTTTTGAATTAAATAAAATAAAAATTAAATAAATATATGAAGCTATTGTTAGAAATAAACGTTAGTTTAAATGAAATAATACAAAATTTTAATAGATATATATTGCTCTATTTAAAAATATATAATTTGTCAAATACACACGATTAGCTTAATTTAAAAGTTAAATATTTTAAATTGACGAACAAATATATTTTTGAACTAGATAGAAATAATTATTCTTGTTAACGTAATTTGTATCTACATAATTCTTTATTGTGATATTGTATTTTTCAAACCATAAACTAATAAATATAGAAAAACAAAAGAGTTTATCATTTTATAAAAAACCAATAGAATTATCTTGTGGCGCCCCAGCCTGAGCTTCACAACCTTATCTCAAGATCGTTCGACTGGTAAACGTGATCAGGATTGTTGCCCTGTCACACGGCGGGTTTTAATGGATATTTATCCAATTAAATATCTTTTCATAGGAGTTTAATTCCTTGTATGTTCATTTCATGCATATCCGAGTCATTTCCATCCAATAACGTCATAACTAGACATGATTTTCATAACATATTTCAAACAATCTCATAAATCAGATGTCATTGCATGTATCATCATAGATGTCAACACAAAACATCAAAGTATTTACAATCATACGACATAAGTTTTTCACAAACACGAAACTTAAAATGTCTTCCTTTTCCTCAATAGTCAGCTCCTTGCTCCTTTGCCAGGTCTCTTCTTTTACCTGTCTATGGGTTTGGAAAACAAAACGTGAGTTGAAATTCAACTCAATAAGCAAGCTGTATATTTTGCGGGCAATTCATTTTGATGGCATGTTTATTCAAAAGCATTTTTCTCCCTTTGGTAGAGACACTTATCAAGTGATCAACTACCTGTGGAGCAAAAACCTTTTCATAAACCTTTCATAAACATTTCATGAAAATCATTCATGAAAAACCATTCACGTAAATCATTCGTAAAACATTTCATAAACATTGGATGTGCAAATTCATCATTTCCATTAATGACGTTATGCTTCATGTGACGGTACGCTAGCTCGGGGAACAATATTCCATGACATGTCCTTTCCATCCTTAGTGCCGGACCTACCGACTTGGCAACGTCAAGGGGGACTCCTTGTCCACTTACTACCTCGACTAGCCTACTTGATTTCCATTCCATGCATGTCCTTTAGTCACCCCGGCATTATATACCTCCTTACACATGGAACTTGTCATTCTCATGTAGAGAATTCTTTGCACCATCCCTCTTTAAACACCATTTTAATGAAACATCATATAAACTCATGTTTCAACACATTTCAAGCATAAGTGCGAAACCATAAGCAATCATTTATTTCAACAGAAATAAAGACTTCAATACACATATAAACAAGGAATGACCATCCTTAAACAACTTGGATAACATTTAAAACAAAACTCATTTCGAAAGCTGCTTGCTTACCTCGCTTGCTTAGCTTTCCGTTTCGCTTATCCCTTTGCCTTTGCCTATATATATAAGAATGATATAACATTCATATATTTTTTTTGCTTGCATTCAACTCAGTTTTCCAACCCATTCTCTTTAACATACATAATTCTTTCGACTTCTCAAGTCGTTATGCCCGTATAGCACAGACTTGTGCACTACATGGGCTTTACACATCACATTAAGTCCCATAAGTAGGTAACCATTCAACCATATAAAATTCATCTAATAATTATCATTTAATAGATCATTATCTTCCTTAATCCATTTTTCACTCCTTTTCTAAAATTCACACATCGGTGCTCTAAGCACCCGTTCTTGCCTTAAGCCACATTAATTAATCCCAAAATTTGAGATTAACATCATGACATTCTAAACAGCAATTTATTCACAAAATTTGTCATATTTTCATGCATTTTTGCACAAAACCAAATTACTTAGGTCATTTACCACTCATGCATGTATATCCTTTCACATATAGCCATTTAACAACACATATGTGAGGCATTTCATAAAATTTCCCAAGTTAGAAATTTAATCCACATTTCAGGGGTTTAATTACCCTTAATCATCACTACATTTAGGGTATTTTCATGGGATTTAAATCCATTCAACCATAGGTTTCTAAAACAGCAAGTTTGAAACCCGTTTTTCACTCGTTTTACGCGTCTTTCGACACATAACCCTATGCAGTCATATAATTCCGAATTTTCAGCAATTAAATCCATTTTTCCTAATCCATATTTAGGGATTTAACACATATATAACATCCTAATCCATATTTAGGGATTTAACACATATATAACATCCATGCATTATCGTTTCTCAAAACAGCAAGTTACCCATGCGTTTTGAGTCCCGTTTCACGTCGGTTTGACGTTCTTTCATAAAATCCATAAAAATCAGATTTAGGGTTTATTTTCCCAAATTCTTTGGGACATCCCTAATACCTTAAACCTAGGATATGCAAGTTCATTTCCATAACATTTTTAACCCAAAAACTAAGAAATTAGGTCAAAATCCATGCTCTGCATTTCATAACTTCAAAGTTTCACCACTTGAGCATAAACCATCATATATTTGGCATGAATACATAATTCATAGCTTAATCAAATCATCAAACCAAAACAGCAACTTGTCTTGGATATTTAGGGTTTAACAACTTGGATTTTCCACTTAATACACATGCTTAACTCCATTTTCATCAACCTTAACTTAAAAATCCATTCATAAAACTTAATATCCAATCCATATTCATGCAATGGCATGTTGAGACATCATTTTACAGATTCTTTAAGCATGCTTTTCATTTCTAAGTTTTGAGTTTAAGAACTCAAGTTAAACAACTTAAAATCATCACATACTTACTTGTTTTTGAGCCAACTCAAACTCTAATTCTTTGAGATGATTTCTTCTTCAAATTCTCCTTCTTTTTCCCTTGATTTCTTCTTATTTTTGCTGGAATTTTTGGACGTGAGCTGCTGGTTTCCCTTGGACGTTTGCAGCACTTAGAACTTTTCCCAAAATCCTCTTCATTTCAACGTGCAAGGGAGTATATATGTTGCTGGATTTTTTTCAGCTGTGGGGCCCACTTGGTGCTGAAATTCCACACCCCTTAAATGCATCCTTATCTACCATATGAGGTGGGTAATTCTCAGCCATGTAAAATTGCATTTTACCATTTACAAAAATTACCAAATCTGCATCATCTTTGACCGTCCATGTGGTCTCCAATTCACGTACCAGCTACTGCCCATTTTCCATTTTTTTCTTCAAAAACGTGGGTAATTTATGACTCTAATTATCCTTTAATTCATGCATTAATTTGGTGTTAAAAAAATTATAAAAATGGCAGCAATAAATCACATTTCTGCACGTCAACCTATCCATCATGCTGTCCATTTATTTCAGCTGCATGTAGCTGCACTTAAATATTTTTTTATTGCTGTAACTTTGCATAATTGGTTGCATAATTTATGTACTTGCATCCCTGCAACATTTAGGCATTTTTAAGAACTGCAAAAATAAAAAAGAAACACCAAAATAGCCCTTGGACGTCCCTTATGGCCACCTTGGCTACACTCACCTAGCTTCATCATTCCATGCATTGATTGAATGGATAATTCCCATATTTATGCTTTTCAAATAATTACATAAAATACCCAAGGAATGGCCTGCAATTTTCCACCTCAAATTTCCTTTCCATCAAGCATTTATGTATGGTACTCTAGCATTAATGACATGGTACTTTTGTGGAGCATAGGTCAAACATGCTCACCTTTTTCAATGCAGGCATTTTCCCAACACTTCATGCTCAATACAATCCATTCAAAATAAATATCTCACCATTCCATTCAACCGTTTCAAATTTCAACTCAATCCAAGTTTTCTAGCTCCCGATATAGCCGTTTAAAGTTAACGGTTGAAATCGACATATGATTAAAAATTCATAATTCTCATTTCATCAAGGATTTTCATAATTAATTCATTTAATAATACCAATCCCGTCATCACTAATTTCGATTTCAAATTTCACTTGAATCCGCCTTATAGGCGTTGAGTTATGAATTTTCCAATATTTTCCCTCACACTTGTCAATTTCCATAATATCTCCCATAATTCATTTTAAATAATGGAAAATGATTTTTCATGATATATTTGCATATTTAAATCACAAATATTTCATTCTAAACCCATTGTCTAATTTTAGCTCAAAACGCTTAATCACATCATTAATGCTAACCCATAACCCTAATTGCCATAATTAGCAAAAATCATATATTGCCTTCATAATTCCATAATCCACAAATAATTATCATATACATGTTCAATACATACATATGGGTCCTACGTGGGTTAGGGTTTCACAATCCTCCCCCCTTATGACAGGTTTCGTCCCGAAACCGTCTATTCTTTGAATAATTGGGTATTCCCTTTCTACTTCTTCTCTGAGTTTCCAAATATTTTTTTTTTTCAGAGTATTTGTTCCATTGAACATCAATACATTTAATTAAGCATAACTAACCTATATATAAAGAATTCCACCTGTTGGTTTCCTCTACAGGTAGTGCATGCGTGGTTACATATTGGCAATTTTATGACAAAATGATTATCATCAAAATCATACTAAGCCATTGTCAAACTTTCTAAAATTTAATCCATACCTGTAACCACCTCATCCTCTTGCTCTCGTGATTCCATGCACATGTACCAGGTTCATAGAGGTAACCTGTCGGTTAGCTACTTCTATTAACCTTGACTGAGCTGATCTTCCTTGCCTTTGCAACGTTTATACCTTATTTGGACAATTCAGGGCGATGTGCCCTACCTGATTACAAACATAACATCTGATACCAACTTCTGTGGTATCATACCTATCATATCACATAGATATAACTTATCATCTATTCACGTTGATTTCATCTCATCTCATAGTTATCATCTCAATCACATACTTATCATTTTTTTTCACATAGACATATGATCTAATCTCATAAACATAGCTATCATATCACATGTATACATTTTATGCATTCAAATTCCTTAGAGATAGTTATATCATCATAACTAATCATATCATGCTCGCTATCAAAGCCTCCACTCATAAAACAAAGTCTTAGCATCTTAACATGCCAGTTCACACAATCACAATCACGTGATATTATTCAACATCATAAATGTCACTACCATCATCATCATATATCATGCATCCTATCATGATAATCACTTATGCATTCATCATAAAATCATGCATATCATATTTAATCATTACACTTAAACTTTTCCATGCCTGTTTACCAGTCCATGCTCTGATACTATTCTCTGTGGTATCAGACCTATCCTTTCATCATCCATTATTTTCTCCTTCTCCCGCCTATTTACCAATCCTTGCTCTAATATATCTTCTCCTGTATCATCATCAGAAGGTAGTATTGCAGAAATATCACCATCCACAACAATATCTCAGCTACCTAATTCTGATCAAATTAAATAAAAAATCTTGAAAAACAAATCTCACGCCTCCTGGGTTGACAATTGGTATCAGAGCCGGATTCAAGAAGTCTTAGATAATTATTCTTTTAAAAGAATTCTCATATTTCACGAAGTCACGCATCTCAGCTGATAGCCGTATTGATTTAGGCGCCCAGCAATTAAGTCGTTGACTGTGAAGAAATGAGTTCTCTTAAAAGAATATTTTCTTCGTCTTCTTCATCTAGTCATGATACTGAAATTTATTCAGAAGGCTTCGATGAAATTCAAAACATGTCTGAAGGAACTTATGAAAACATAGAAAAATTTATACAAAATTGGAAAATTCCTAAGGTTCAAATAAAAGAAATTTATAAAATCAGAGCTTTTGATTTCAGAACTGAATATAGAATAAAAACATTAGAAACAGTTCTAGAATTTGGAGCTGGATCTCACCAAATTCAATTATTACAAAAGAAAGCTATAAAAGAATTATATGAAAAAGAATTTAAATTTCTTCACTTTGGATTAATTCAAATAGTCATCCAACCCTTAGTTAGAGCTGGATTACAGGCTTCTGTTTTAGCTTGCCTAAAAGACAATAGACATAAAAAATTTTCAGACTCTATTTTAGGAATTATTCAAACTTCTTTGCATGTTGGACCAGTTTATTTTAATAGTTTTTCAAACTTTTCTATAAGCTTAACTGATCCACATACATTAGATGTATTATCTTTACTTATTCAGACACAAGGATTTGATATGAAGATAGGATCAAAACCTTTATGTATTCAATATCGGATTTATTATAAGGCAATGAAAACCTTGGTCCCAAAATCTCTAGTAACTCAAGAGAAGGGAGCCACACCATATTTTATAACAAATCCTCTACATAAAAAGATAGAACCAAAAAAATTTTTATGGTCAGATGTAAATCTTCCTTCAGAATGGAAAATAGAAAAAGAAATAAATCAAGAAATTCCTGAACAAACCTCTGAAAAAATTGAAACTATAATAGAATCCTCTGACAATATAATATTAAATTTTGAGCCAATTCCTCAAAGACACTCTGTTTGTTTATCCAGACCTGTAACTCCAAAACCAATAACTATATCTCCCATTAGAAAATCTATGTCCTCCATTTCAGAAAGATTTCCTTTAAATTATGAGCAAAATATTGCTAGGCCAGAACCTGAACCATCAGAATCTGACTTCCAACAAAATGAAATAACAGAAAAATCCACTTTCAATTTTGAAAAAGAGAAGTTATTAAAAGAATATAAAGCAGATTATAATAAAGAAAAAAGAGATTGGATTTCAAAAACCTACAAAGGTCAAGAGTTAAGAAAAATTATAGAAAAATGGGTAAAATACTGCATATTGGTACAAACCAATACACCATTTTTCGAATGGTATGATAATCAAGTAAAAGCCTCTATAAATATGCTAAAAACAGAAGAAAAAGTAGCTGTAAAATCAGAAGAAGAAATAGAACCAAAAGACAGGAATAATCGTCCATCTAAAGAATTAGAAGGATTGATTATACAACAAGCTTATAAAAAATCAATTAAAAAAGAAAAGTCAATCAAAGAATTACATTCAGACTTTAACAGAGAATTTACCTAATACTCTATAATGAATTTATACTGGGAAAAATTATTATCATAGACCCTCTCCTATCGATCAACAATTTGAAGAAGAAAGACCTACTGCTCAAAATAGTTTTAATATGAATGCTATGTATGAATGGAGTATAGATGGAGCTTCTGAATATCAAATTTGGAATATGACAAATAGTATGACTATGTATGCAACAATGCTTCAATCAATTAAAAAATTCTCTAAAAGAGATGCAGCCGTTTCTATAGCTTGAGGATTCGTTGGACAGCTAAAAGCGTGGTGGGATAAACAAAAAATAGTTGATGATGTAGACCCAGTAAATACTCTTACAAGTACTATACTATATCAATTTTTTGGAACTATTGAAGATTTTCAATCTATTATAAGAGAGAGATTATTAAAATTAAGATGCAAGAAAATGTCAAAATATAGATGGTATAAAGATGTTTTTCTAACAGATGTTCAAATGTTAGAAGATGGGAATAAATCTGTTTACAAAGAAAAATTTCTTGAAGGATTACCCTCAATAATTGAATCAAAAGTTAAAACATTAATAAAATAAGAAAATGATGGAAAATTAGATTATGATAATTATACGTGGGGAACTTTATTCACAAAAATTAAAGAAGTAGGATTTGAATTATGTCAGCAAAAAAGAATAGAAGAAACAAAATTCTTAAAATCTCAAGACTTATCAATATTCTGTTCACATTATGGAATAGAACAAACTCCATTCCAGAAAACTATGTTCAAAAAATCAAAATATATAAAATCAAAACCATATAAACATCAAACAAGAGAAAAGGTACCAATTAAATTTTATTCGAAAAAGAAGTATAAGAAATATAAGCCAAAGCCTTCAAGAGGAAAAGATAAAAAAGAAATAAGATGTTATAAATGTGGAAAGTTAGGACTTTATACTTCTAAGTGTTATAAAAAACAAGTAAAAGAATTATTAGCAAATAAAGAATTAAGTATTGAAGAACTATCTAAAAAATTAAATCAGCTGGCTGCTACTTCCAGTAGTGAGTCAGAAACTGAATCTTCTGAAAATGAAGAAGAATTTAAAATAAATCAAATTTATAAAGAAAATTCAGATTCAGAACTAGATCATCAGTGTCAATGCTCTTATAGCCCAAATGATTATCAAACATCGTCTGATTCAGATTATCACTCTTTAAATATGATGAATAATTCAAATCAAGCTCTATTAGAATTAATAAATCAAGTTCCTGATCCTCAACAAAGAGCAGATCTATTAAATAAAATTTTAAAACTATCAAACACCTCTGAGCAACTAACACTTCCAGAATCTTCATCAATAATGAATATTATAAAACACCAAAAGAAATATTTAAAAGGAGTTCCAAAACTAGTATCAACAATAGAACTCTCTCAGGAAATAAAAGAAATGAAAAAAGAAATTGTTGAATTAAAAAATAGAATTCAAATTTTAGAATTAAAAGACTTATCAATCAATATAGAACAAGATGAAAATGATCAAGAAGATTTTTAACAACATTTAAATGAAATTATAAAAGAAGATAAGCTAGAATCTTCAGTTCATGCTTTATATGAACAAACTCAAAAAATTATATCTCAAAAATAGTATATAAAAATAACTTTAAAGATTCCTGATTTCCCAGAAAATTTTTCTATTAAACTTATAACCTTAGTTGATTTAGGGGCAAACCTTAATTGTATAAATGAAGGAATTATTCCCCCAAAATATTTTGAAACAACAAATTCATCAATTGCCACAACTGATGAAACTGACATGATAGTTAGATATAAATTATCCTCACCACATATATGCAATAAAGGATTATGTTTACAAACACCATTTATTAAGATGCGTGAGATTTGTTTTTCAAGATTTTTTATATCAGGTGTAATCCAATCAAGTTGTTCGTTATAATATTGACGATGGCTTGGAGAAATCTCGGTTTCTAACACTGATCTTAAAAAATATTCATAATCTCTTAATAATCTCAATTGTTTAACTAATTCAGAAAAAACCAATATAGAGATAGCATAAACAGAAATGAAAATGAAAATCTTCTTATAGAGAAAACAACTTTCTTACAGAGAGGTAGTCGGAGAGCAACTCAGATGAACCTCAAGCACACGAACACTAAAAACACTCTTGAAATCTAAACTGGGCTCGAAGTCTCTTACTTTCGATACCCTTACAAACTCACAACACACATATTTATAGATAGAAAAGTGACTTTGGACTTGAAAACAATTCAAACCCGGACGGACTTCAGAGGGTGATAAATCCGGGACGCCGAAAATAGAAACACGTGTCCTGAATAGGTTGGAGTCGAACAGAATCTGCTTTCTCAAAGAGGCTGACACTCTTTACTTTTGAGGTGATAAGATTCGGCAACTTTACTTTAACTTTACTTTAAGTCACATCAGCTTTAAGGGGATAAGGATAGGGATGGCGACGAGATTTCCATCAAGTCGTCATCATCGATCTGGCTGTCGAATAAAAATTCGAAGGCTTTTAGTCGCTGCTCCTTATCTGATAAATTCTTGAAATCTCTTTTTATCATGCAGAGAGCAGATTTGAATGCTTCTCTTGTTTCTATAGATCTTTTGATTGGGCCTTCAGCAGGAGAGGAGCAAAGTGATTCTGCTACGGAAGAGGCTTTCTTGGTTGCCCTTTGCGTTCGCCATTCATAAGATTGGAGTATACTTTCGTAGTCGAACTTAGGCCACCATTTTAAATATGAAGTATAAGTTATAAATGACGAATTTTCTAAGTCCATATAAAAGGAGAAGTCTCAGCGGACTATCCAAGGAATAGATTCTTGAATTATAAAATCATTTAATTTTTGAGTGTCTGCAATATTGAATGATAAGTGAGAAATAAGATCTTCAGGTAAAATACATTTCTCAAATCCCCAATGTTCCCAAAAAGTTTCATAAAACCAAACAGGGATATCTTGAGAAGGGTTTATAAGATTGAAGCGGATCCACCAAGAGTGAGAAAAATAATTATTTTGTCTTAGAAAAACCTTTTTCCAAGCATCTTGGTAATCCTAAAAATTAAACTTTGGATAAGTATAAATTCTTCTTTGAATCTCAGGGAAAGGAATATAGGCATTAGGATCACTGGCAAGCTAGTTTTCCAATGATAAAATTATTTTTATAAATATTTTGGAATAAATGATCATATCTCCTTTAGGTTGTTTTGTGACATGCTCCAAGGTTATAGAATCTGTTTGCAATAAAATTCATTCATAAAATTCAACATTTTTGCTTGGAGCAGTGGGTATAAACCATTCAAATCTTGGGAGGTATTTCTGATAAATTTGTCTGCAAGTTTCTTGTATAACCTTGTTTTCTTTATCACTAGAAGAAAAATGTTCTTCGGAGATTTTGGACTTGCATAATTCATAGTCTGGTTTTTCTAAATATAGAAATATTATAATAAAGTATTAAAGTGGATAAGATATCCATTACCCAATAAAAAGGATTTATTAAACAGAATTATTAAAGCAGAATTATTTTCAAAATTTGATTTGAAATCAGGATATTAATTTAAATTATAGAAGAAGATAAATATAAAACTGCTTTCAATGTTCCATTTGGACATTATGAATGGAATGTAATGCCTTTTGGATTAAAAAATGCCCCATCAGAATTTCAAAATATTATGAATGATATTTTTAATCCTTATAGTGAATTTATCATTGTATATATAGATGATATATTAATATTCTCTGATTCTATACAAAACCATTGGCATCATTTGAAAACATTTAAACATATTATTCACCACAATGGTTTAGTCTTATCAGAAAGAAAAATAAAATTATTTCAAACAGAAGTATCATTTTTAGGATTTATCATAAAAAATAAAACAATTCAACATATCAATAGAGCAATTACATTTGCAGAAAAATTTCCAGATGAGATAAAGGACAAAACTCAATTACAAAGATTTCTTGGATGTTTAAATTATTTTTCTGAATTTTATGAGAAATTAGTTTTTGATAGAGGAGTTTTATTACAAAGATTGAGAAAAAATCCTCCTCCTTGGACACAAGAACATACAAATGCTGTCAGAAATATAAAAGAAAAGGTTAAATATCTCCCTTGCCTTCATCTAGCAGACCCTGATTTATTTAAAATTGTTGAAACAGATGCTTCTGATGAAGGATATGGAGGAATCTTAAAACAAAAAACTCAAGAAGGAAAAGAACAATTAGTTCGGTATACTTCTGGTTTGTGGAATGACACACTATTTTGAATATTTTAAAAAATAATTTATATAAATTTATGTATTTGGCAAAAGATATATACTAAGTAATTCATTTTAGAAATATGCAAACCTAGGTTTTGAATTAAATAAAATAAAAATTAAATAAATATATGAAGCTATTGTTAGAAATAAACGTTAGTTTAAATGAAATAAAACAAATTTTAATAAATATATATTGCTCTATTTAAAAATATATAATTTGTCAAATACACACAATTAGCTTAATTTAAAAGTTAAATATTTTAAATTGACAAACAAATATATTTTTGAACTAGATAGAAATAATTATTCTTGTTAACGTAATTTCTATCTACATAATTCTTTATTATGATATTGTATTTTTGATTAACTAAAATAATCTAATTGGTATCTAATTAGTACGTATTGGTGATATCACACTTCAAGGCGAAGTCAATGACTCAACCAAAGTGACACGTGTCCTCAAATCGAGCCCAAATCTTTGTCAGTCGCGATAGATGATGCACAGTGCATCATCTTCCAAAAAACCCAACCATTCAAGCACTACCTCAGTTCTTCTTCTCCTTTGTTGCTGCTTTTCTATCACCTCCAGGTTCTTATCATTGAATCTAAAAACTTCTTTAGCTGCTAAAAAATATGTCAAAAAATGAACTCAAAAAATTGTCATGCATGAAATCTGCAGCCCAAAAATTGTTGCAGCTCATCTTCTATTTGTGTTCTTCATGGCTGGGACGAGCTGCTGCTGCCGTCTGTTGCTGCCTGCTGCTACTATTGTCGCCTTCATTTCTAGCGAGAGACGCCATCAAGACTATTTTTTGGCTACCTCCTCCTTTCTTCTCAGATGCTGATGAGAAAAAAAATGGCATAGCCGCAGTTTTTCTTAGTAATTCTAAGTTCAAACCATTTTTGCTATTCACCATCATCAAAAACTAAGAAAGGAAGATGGAAGAGACAAATAGGAACAAAGATGGAGAGCTAGGTAGAGAGATGAGACTTGCAGGTCTAGCATAGAATCCGATGCCCCCTCTTGACCTTTTTATCTTCCGAAAATACCCAAATGGGTTGCAACCACCCATCCTAAATTGACGGTGAAGATGCATCTTCCCTTGAGAAAAAGGGAGGAAGCACTTCCCATGGGTTGGCTCCCGCCATGGCTATAGATCTGGAATCTATAGAATCGTTGCTTATAAGGCTGGAAAAAATTACTAGAGATAAACACAAATTCTAAACCCTAGCAAATGCAATTATGGAAAAAAATACAGTATAAAGCAAAAACATATTGAACCTAAAACTACCATGCCGAAATTACGTGAAGGAAAAATTACCTACAGAATCCCACCCTTCATCGGAATACAGAGAGCGAAAATCTAGAAAATTCATTATTTTAGCTTAAAACAAAAAAAAACAAAGAAAATTGATTGTAACATGAAATAGCAAATCAAGGCAATTTCCATGGGCAAATATTGACAGCATAAAAGTAGACATTATGTATCACCAAAAAGAGGACAGGAAAGAACAAAAAAATCCAATAACAAGCAAAAAGCAAACAAACAAATTCTTGCCTCTAATAGCAATGCTAAGAAGGAAGAAGATGTGAAAATCCATTGATGCAACATCATTTCCTTGCTCTTCAGCATTAGAGTTTCGGCTTCCCCTCTTTTTTCAAGCTCCCATTTGTTCGTCAAAGAGAAAGAAGAGAAGGGGTGTAGGTTCGACCAGGATTTATGGACTGCCTTCTCTCTCTCATCAGCCATATGCATTAAGAATGCCCTCTGCTAGGTTAGTGTAAGCTGCAGCTGCTCCCTCTGTTACATTAAATTTTGCTTGCATGGTATTAAATGCACAGGTAAGCATAGCAATGATATGGACTCATTTCAAATGTGTCCAACGACAATAAAGCCATGTCGTATTTTGAGACATCATGCGCCATGTCTCATAAAATCAAATCCGATATTTATATTTGAATATATGTTTGTAATGTTAAAACTATTTTATATACATAGCGTTAAATTATTTCCATTTACATCTGTATTTATATTCATATGATTTACTTTTATTAGTTTTCTTCTTACATCTTATTAACTTTTTCAAAAAATATAATAATGTACAAATTTTGAAAAGTTTTATTCACTCTAATTAAATATGCTATCAATCTCAAATATACACAATCTATCATAGAAATTACTAAAAATAATTGGAAATGATAAAAAAATCCTTAAGATTTATGGCTTGCATCCTTACTGGTCGGATAACCGTTTCTTCTTCGACGTCCTGCGACCCACATTGATAATAAGGCCCAACCCATGGGAAGCCTTCCCCATGAGAAAAAAAAGTAGGGGCATTGTGGTAATTTTACAGCGTGAGTATATTTATTTAAAAACGTGAGTATGTTTGGTTTTTTGATAAAATTTGTATTATATATATATACATAATCTCAATCTATTCCATTCATTTGCTAGATCAAGTACTAAAATGTATGTAGACATTATTTTTCATTATTTGATAATTTCTAAAAATATTTGAGTACAAAAAATTATTTTTTAATAAGATTTCATTATAATTGGTAAAGTTGGAAAATATAATTTTTATTAGGAGTTATGTTATATTATTTAAAGTTAATGTAATTAAAGTACTCTAAAAATAACAATTTCTTTTATTTTTCTTGATTTTTTGAAAATTTATTAATATTTTTTTATTTTCTGAATATAATAGAATCTAACAGCATCTAACCGCATCTAACAGCATCTAACCGGATCTAACAACATCTAATTTTTGAAATTAATAAGTTAATCGTAATTCAATACCTGTAATATGATCCTAGGCCCCTTGTAACATTATTTATATCTTAATTACGGAATTTGAAACCTGGATAATACGATTTAATGAAATCACCATAATTTAATAGCGTCTAACCGCATCTAACAGCATCTAACAGCATCTAACCGCATCTAATTTTTGAAATTAATAAGTTAATCTTAATTTAATACCTCTAATAGGATCCTAGACCCCTTATAAGGTCATTTACACCTTAATTACGGAATTTGAAACCTAGATAATATGATTTAATGAAATCCACCTTAATCTAACCGCGTCTAACTGCATCTAACCGCATCTAACCGCATCTAACAGCATCTAACCGCATCTAATTTTTGAAATTAATAAGTTAATCCTAATTTAACACCTGTAATATGATTCTAGACCCCTTATAAGGTTATTTACACCTTAATTACAGAATTTAAAACCTAAATAATACGATTTAATGAAATCCACCTTAATCTAACCTCGTCTAACCGCATCTAACGACATCTAACCGCATCTAATTTTTGAAATTAATAAGTTAATCCTAATTTAACACTTGTAATATGATCCTAGACCCCTTATAAGGTCATTTACACCTTAATTATGGAATTTGAAACCCAGATAATACGATTTAATGAAATCCAACTTAATCTAACCGCGTCTAACTGCATCGAACCGCATCTAATTTTTGAAATTAATAAGTTAATCCTAATTTAACACCTGTAATATGATCCTAGGCCCCTTATAAGGTCATTTATACCTTAATTACGGAATTTGAAACCCAAATAATACGATTTAATGAAATCCACCTTAATCTAATCGCATCTAACCGCATCTAACCACATCTAACTGCATCTAACAACATTTAATTTTTGATATTTTATAAATATTTTACCTAATTTGTGTATTTTGCAAAAGATATATAATTAATAATTCATTTCAGAACTACGCAAACCTTTAAATAATTTTAAAACTAAATAAATATATAATAAATTTATAATTAAAAATATTAACTTATTTAAATTGAATAAAATAACATTTAAATAGATATATAAAACTATAATTATTATATTGACTTTTAAAAATAAAATTGTATAAATTATATTTATTTAAATTATATATAACTATAATTAACATTTAATAATATAAATATATATGATTTTTTGGTACTGGTTTAATAATTAAGTAATTTTAAATGTTTAATTAACAAAATAATGGTTTAGACAAAATAAATATATATGACCTTTTAAGAATGGACCAATTATATGTCCCAAATTATAATTTAAATATATAGGATAACTATATTGAATAGAAATTTTATAATAAAATTTATTAAAATAAAAATTTATTAAAATAAAAATTTATTTACTTCAATTGAAATCAATGTAAAATTAGCAATTTAATAAATATTTACATTGAATAAAAAATTTATAAAAAAATTTCATGTTATAAAATACCTCTAAAATAAAGTTCAATTAAATTTAAAGTCCAGTAAAAAGTTTATGATATAAAACTATAATTTAGATTTAAATAAACTAAATATATATGATTTTTGGGACTGATTTAATAGTTAAGTATTTTTATATTAGTAAAATTATTTAATGAATCCACCTAAATCTAACATCTATAAACTTTTATACGTAATTCTATTTTTCACAGTAATCCCAAAATCATAATGAAAATAAATATTATTTATAATTGAAATAAAAATTAAATCAATTAATTAATTATAAATGTAATAAATTTATTATTTTGATTTATTTTGCAAACCCAGTGAGCTAAGTCTTCTAAAGCTCTAAGAGTTCGTTCATCTTTCCCATTGCTCATTATAATTTAAACTTTAAAGCCTTTTACGCCTTTCATACGGCTTAACGGCTTTTCTGCGCGTCTTCGTGATACTTGACTAAGAATTCTTAAAACTTTGTTTCAACAAAATTCTTAAACTTGGCTCTGATACCAATCTTAACCCGGGAGATGAGAAAGTTAACCCAGGAGATGAGAAAGTTTTGCAACCAAGAAATTTATGTCGGGAGTTATCCTATCTAGTTGATGTTCATAATATTGTCTAAAATAAGTGGGAAGGTTTGGATTATCAAGTTGATTCCTATACCAGGCTTCTTGTAATCTAAGAATATGCAATTATTTTCTATAATAAGTGAGCCAAAACATAAATCTTAACCTAGTAAACTAGAGATTTTTCTTTCCAAAGTTTTTATGTTAGGTATAATCCATTCAAGTTGCTCATTATAATATTTAATATGTTGTTCAACTGTTTCGAATTCAAGTGCAGACCATCAAAATTGTTCGTAATCTCTAAGTACTCGCAACTGATTTACTAGCAAAGAACTAACTAACATATCATTTACAAAGTAAGAAAAAATATCTTACAGAGAGAGGGAGAGTACTCTTGACAACGGACTCTTCTGAGCTCTGATCTAAGGAGATGTTATCAGATCCGATGCCCTTACAAACTGACTAAGGACTCTATATATAGACTTGGAAAGCAACTGGCGGATTCAAACATTCTTGAAATCCGCGGACTTAACAACAATACAAATCCGAAAAGAAAAGATAAGATAAGTGCGCCGAAAGCAGACTTGTCGTGTCCTGGCTAAAATGGAGTCGTACAGTCCACTGCTTGAAGAAGGCGCTGAACAACTTTACTTTAAAAAAGTTTCTTTATAAGATTCCTTGCTGGAAAGCAATATAAGAAATATTTTAAACTTTCTTTTATAAAGTCTTCGACTGCTTTATGGAGAGAGAGAAGGGGTAGATATGTCCATATCTGCCTCATCATCATCCAGCTGGCTGTCACACATGAATTCAAAGGCCTTTTGACGCTGTTCTTTCCCTGAGAGATTAGGGAAATTTCTTTTTACCACAACCATAGCACTTTTGAAAGCATCAAGGGTCTCTTGAGTATCCCTAAGATCCTGAAGAGTGGTAAAATCTGCTCGAGGAGAGGACATCCTTTCTGCAACTTTTGTTGCCTCTTTTTAGCTCTTCTCTTCTTCCAACTCTCTGAATGAAGGAGGAAGTCCATGTCGAACTTTGGCCACCATTTGAGATAAGAGCTATAAGAAATATAGGATGTGTTGTCTGAATCTATATAAAATGTGAAATCCCAGCGGATAATCCATGGGATTGACTCTTGAATTATAAAATTCTGAAGCTTATAAGTATCAGTGACATCAAATGAAATATACTTTAGGAGTTCTTCTGGGAGAATCAAACGGTCACATCCCCAAAATTCTCAAAATTTCTCGAGAAACCAAACTGTATTTCTTGATTTGGATTTAGGAGATTAAACCGAATCCACCACGAGTGACTGAAATATATATTCTGTTTATAGAAGACCTTTTTCCACGCATCTTGATAATCCTAGAAGTTATACTTTGGATAATAAAAAACTTCTTTGCCAACGTCCGAGAAAGGAATATAAGTGTTTGGGTTTGTTGCAGGCCAGTTTTCCAAAGATATAATCTTTTGGATAAATGCTTTTGAATATAATCATATCTGAATCTCTTTTTCTTATATGCTCAAGACCCAAGCTGCCTGTATGATATAAGATTTTTTCATAGAATTCCAAATTCTTTGCAGGCTCTGGTTGAATGAACCATTCGAATTTTGGAAGATATTTCATATAGATCTTTCTGGCTGTTTCTCTGGCGATATAATTTTCACGATCAATGGAGGTGAAAGAATATACAACTGGGAGAGTTTCTTTACACAGATTATAATCTGATCTTTCTAAGTACATGAATAATTGATCATTATATTTTTCAAAATTATAGTTTTTTGGAATATTATCTTTCTTTGAATCTTCTTTAGGAGAGGATGGAGAAGAGGAAGATGCAGGAGCTTTGCAGGAAGACGCCATTAAGTTTTTCCCTGCAAAAATTCTCAAGAAAGATAATCAGGAAGAGAATTATTCTTTCCATTTATATATTCTATGTCAAATTCAAATTGTGCTAACGTGGCTTGCCACCTAGCAAAAATATATTTTGAGACTTCATTTTTAACATCTTTTTCTAATATATATTTGGCTGCTTTACAATCTACTCTTAATAAGAATGGTTTATTTAATAGATCACCTTGAAATTTTGTTATACATAAGACTACAGATAACATTTCCTTTTTTATGATTGGATAATTCCTTCGAGTGTCGTTCCACAATCCTGAAGTGAAACGAACTAATTGCTCTTTATTATCTTCAGTTCTTTGTTTCAATATTCCACCATATCCATTATCTGAAGCATCTTTTTCTACAATTTTAAATAATTCAGGATTTGCTAAATATAAACAAGGAAGATATTTTACTTTTCTTTTTTATATTTCGAACTGCTTGAGTATGTTCTTCCGACCATGGCGGAGGGTTTTTTCTCAACCTTTGTAATAAAATTCCTCTGTCGAAAGCAAGTTTTTCATAAAATTCAGAGACATAGTTTAGGATCCTAAAAATCTTTGAAGTTGTTTTTTATCTTTAATCTTATCAGGAAATTTATCAGCAAAAATTATAGTTCTGTTAATAGGTTGAATGGATTGATTTTTTATATGAAATCCTAAAATGTTATTTCTATATGAAATAATTTTATTTTTCTTTCAGAAAGAACAAGACCATTTTGATGAATTATATTTTTGAATGTTTTTAAATGTTTCCAATGTTGTTGTATAGATTCTGAGAAAATTAGTACATCATCAATATAAACTATAATAAATTCACTGAAGTTATAGAAAATATCATTCATAATTTTTTGAAATTCAGAGGGAGCATTTTTCAAACCAAAAGGCATAACATTCCATTCGTACTGGCCAAATGGAATATTAAACGTTGTTTTATACTTATCTTTCTCAGTTATTTGAATATGCCAATATCCAAATTTTAAATCAAACTTTGAGAATAATTTTGCTTTTATAATTCTATTTAATAAATCCTTTTTGTTAGGTAGAGGGTATCTAATCCATTTTAAAACTTTATTAAGGGGTTTGTAATTTATAACAAGTCTTGGAGTGCCTCTTTCAATTTCTGCTGCATTATTAATATAGAAAGCTGCACAACTCCAAGTAGATTTACTTGGTTTTATAAGTCTTTTATCTAATAATCCTTTTATTTCTTTTCTACAGAATTCTAACAAATCTGAATTCATCTGAATGGGCCTTGCTTTAGTTGGGATTTTGTTTTCATCAAACCCATCTATATAAGGTAGCTCAACTATATGTTCTTTTCTATTCCAAAATGCATTTGGGAATTTAGAACATACTTCTTTTGATTGTTTATTTCTGAATTCTTCTATAGGTTTTTTCAAAGGACCATTAATTTCTTTTTCTATATATCTTATAGAATTTTGGTCTTGTAGATAACATAAGAAATTCTTTTTATAATTTAAGGTATTTTTTAATTCTGCTAATAACGATTCTTCTGGTGGTTTTATAAAGGCAAATAATGTTTCATTTGTTTGGATTCCTTCATCCGTTACTGAAAATGGTTTTAATAACTTTAGAAAAGGGGTTCCAAGAATAATCATTTGTTGCATGTTTTTAATTAATATAAAGGAGGTTTTTAAACATACCTTTTTATTACATATATGTGCAGAGGGAAGTTTATATTTGACAATCATATCTGTACCATCTACAATTGCTATAGACGAATTTGTTGTTTCAAAATATTTGGAGGAGTTATACCTTCATTTACACAATTTAAGTCTGCTCCTGAGTCTACTAAAGCTATTAGGCTTATAGTAAAATCTTCTGGAAAATCTGAGATTTTTAAGGTTATTTTAATATACCATTTTTGTGATATAATTCGTTGTGCTTGATTACATAAAAGTTGAATAGACGTTTCTTCTTCATTAATTTTGTTTTTAGAGGATTCTGCTTGATTTGCTGTTACTAAGTGTTGGACTTGAAAATCAAACTCTTCTTCATCTTTTCCATCTTGTTCAATATTTATCGATAATTCTTTTGATTCTAATATTTGAATTCTATGTCTTAATTTTGAAATTTATTTTTTCATTTATTTTATTTTTTGTGATAGTTCATAAGTAATTTGAGGCTTTGGGACATTTTTCAAATATTTTCTTTGATTTTTTATGATGTTCATCATAGAGGAGGATTACCTCCATTGCTAGCTTCCTTGCCGCTGCCTTGCCTGACCCTGACTTAAAGACTATTTGACTAAGAAGTTTGTAAGTCACCTTCCTCTTTCGGGCGTCGGGGTGGCTTGCTGTTGGGTCTTCCTGTAGCTTCTGTCTTTTCAGCAGCTTCCTCGAAAGAAGCCACTCGTGTAACGTCCTAATGAAAATAAAGCCGCGAAGGCGTGTCTTAATATTCAGTTGCCTGCCGCTCTGAACCCGTTATTGCCGTTTTCTTATATTATCACTCCGTCGTCGGGCAGTCGGATCAATGTTGCCGCATTCATCCCCTGACTCGTATGCCCCTTATAGAAGGCGACCTTCGCTCCACTAGCGAAGCCCTATTTATTAGTCGACGCCTACGGACTACTAAGGTGACTCGTCCTGCCTGCCAGTCTTAAAAACTAAAGCATTCATTCCTGTCTTTTAGTCAGCTTTCCTTTAGGCAGAGAAGGGATTATATCCATGTTGCCGTGCTACGAGTCATGTTTGATAAAAGGAGACAGACCAGAAGTTTTAATGAAAGCCGCACCATCAACCGACGGCAAAAGCCAGACCTGAAGCTCAAATCAAAGCCGGAAAGACAGAAGCTACAGATGCTAAACAACCCTTGCATTGCCCAAAACGAGCGGAACTATCGCCTTATTGCGTTGCGGCATTCAATTAAGTGGAGCCAACATTGATTGCGCCATTAATTGCTTTAGGCTACAGACATGAAGGCGAGCACTACTTGCTTTTAGTCTTAAGCAGGTCAGGAAGGCAGGTCTTTGACCACTGCGTCGAAGTCTGAAAGCGGGAGTTGCCTGTTCCGTCGATTTTCTAACGACTTTTGGGAGAATTGAGCATTGGAATCCGAAGTCCAGGAGTCATGTTGCCGCTCCACTCACTGAAAGAATTCTTGCTACTACTCCGAAAAAAGGGAAAGATTTACTAACCGACGACGCTCAACAAGCCGCGGCTACAAGAGTCACCCGAAGGAAAAGCTGCTATCCGGCCGGCTAGGCTACATGGACTGCACGAATGTCAGTCATAAAAAAGCAACGTAATCAATCTGACGAGCTTTAATAGAATACTCAAAACGTCATTTCATCCGGAATGAAGGAAATCAAAGGACTCGCTTTGACCGTTAAGAGTAGGGTCACTCTTTTCCCTGTCTTTCTTTCTCTTGCATGCTCGCGCATTCTATTCCTATTCTTTGACTTTTGACTATTGAATCAACCTCCCCCAAGAACTAGCTAGCAGCAATCAGTCCCTCCCTAACAGTGAAAAAGGCGCAAACAGCTTCTTCTATTCCTCGACGTCCCCCATCTCGCTTCCTCGAAACCCATTCGTCGCATTCGGGATACCGTCGAATACTAAAGATTTTGGCATCTGTACCTTCTGACGGAAAGTCATCAGGCCCAGTCACGAGGATACGATAGGAAAGAAAGTCGTGAATTTGTCCAATCCTCGTCTTCCTGAAAAGGGAGCGGAGCGAAGTCACTTCTAGCTTATTTCTCTGGCCAGGCCAGGAGTTAATGCAAAGGCTTCGGCCTTCTTCTGACAACGGACGGTTCGATCAAAGAGTGCAGCTGGCTAAGCCGCATCTTCTGCTTTAGCTTTAGCGGGAGTGCGTCGAAAGTGACTGTCTTCACTTAGTCCAAAGAGAGGGACAAATCGTCTTCCGTCACTAGCCATTGCTCTAGATGCTCTCGTCTCGAAGAGTCATAGTCATATGCCGATCTTCATGCCATCTTCATTACTAGCTCTGACGACTAGTCCTCTGCTAATGAAATACCTGCAAACAACCCCCTTCTCTTCCGAAACAGGGCATTCGTCTACAGCCCTTTCCTTTTCATGTGCAGCCTAGTCTCTGTCCGTGGATATCTTATACTATTCAAAGAGCGTATTCTCTAACAACCCGAAAGGCGATTGCCCCTACTATCTACAACTCCAGACGCGACAAGAGTGCTTATTCCCCATCAACAAGATTCATTCCCCCCGAGGATCGGTAATTCTTTCTAACAGCTCCATCTGTCCATCTGAGAACGACGCCCTTCTTGCTAACACCGGCCTTTTTTAACTTGTCCCACACGGGACCTGTTTACGGGCGGTTTTATGTGATATAGATGAGCTCCCGGTGCATCGAACAGAAAAGACCCTGTTCTTGCTTCGCCCAACTATAGTTTAGAAACTGGAATAGAGTGTTTAGCATCCTTTTCCTCTAGTATTGCCGCTGTCCATGCGAAATAACATAGGGCTGCTCGGGGATAGGACTACCGCTTTCACCGCTCGGTCGTCTAGTTCTGGAGCTCTAGTCTGAAGTTCCTATCAAGGAGTTGACTGCAAGATAGGCTGTTGGGTTTGGTCGAGGGACCGACCTTGTATTGGTTTGAAGCTTTTCCAGGACAGTCAGTTGTTAATACGTGGAAAACAGAGTGCTCCAAAAGCTAGATCCTTTACGGCCCCTTAGAGATAGGGGAATCATTTCACTCCATTGAATGAGCACATACATTCGTGTGGATGAGTTGTAGAGGCTTGGTGGCTCTTTGTGAGCCTCCAACCGGAAAGCATTCGCGATGATGTTTTCCGAGAAGACATCCATAAAAAATGGGATTTGGATGGTCTATGAACGGCAACCCTTTCACCATCCTCTGGTTAGCCAAGAACTTCAACCCACTACAGCTGGGCATCGCCTGACCTTAAGAGAAATAACTTGATTTCGCCCTCCCTTGATCCAATAACTTTCGACGCTGCTGCTTCTTGCTCTTCTACGATATAGAGCTGTCTCCAATGACAATACAATTGATTTCCAGTGATAGATTTCCTGTCTAGCGCATCTCCTGCCCAATCAGCATCGGAGTCTCCTGTCATCTGAAGGGAACTGGAAGATGGGAAAAGAAGACCTGGAAAAGGTGAACCCTTAAGATATCTGAGGATTCTGTATGCAGCATCTAGATGTATCGTTCGTCGGCTTCTGCATGAATTGACTCACGACTCCAACAACATCGGCAATGTCGGGTCCTGTGATGGTTATATACACTAGACTCCCAACCATGCTTCTGAACTGAGACACATCTGAAACAAACCGATTTCCGATTCCCTTGACCAGATAACCGTCGACCGGATAACAGGAAGGGATATGCGACAACTGAAAGTGTTGAGACGGAGATTGAGAGTTAGGGTTCGGTAAGGGGTGATTATGCCTTTGCTTGTGTGCCCACGGGCTTTCCTAGTGCAACCAATAGCTATTCTTGTTCCACCGAAAGCAAGAGAGGAGAGTCATAAAAGTACACCTCCAAAACTCACACCGGGTAAAATCAGAGTTAATGTACACTTTTTTAAGAAAGGAATCCTAATATTCGACTTTCCGTTTGCATCTGATCTAATGCGTCGGAATGCGTCGAAGCAACAAGAGAAAGAAAGCCGTATGTATAGCGTGATGAACTCATCAGACAAGAGCTCACTTCCCGACTCCCGTTTCCGACAGATGGAAGTACCGATACCAGAAGAGCTAACAGAGAAAGAATGGAATCCGGATCCGGAAGTATTTAAAGACAGAACGGTATTCGTATCTCGATTGGACTTTTGTCAGGAGAGAATACTGATTGAGCACATGCTTCTAATTTCTATTAAGATATGCTGACGCCTTTGCTTATTTATCTATCTAAGAAGCAGAGAGAGATTCTTATGAATAAGAATAGGTTCCTTCGCTTGGGGAAAAACACAGAAAAAAGAACATACCATTCCTACTCATTGAGCCAGGGGGCAAGGAATGCAACGTGGAGGGGTGGATCCGAGGATGGAGGGATGTATGGCAAATCATGCAAATATTGGTACTGGCCAGCCGAGACATAAGGAATGGATATCGGGTGGACCAATATAAATAAAATAGAGGAATGATTTCGATATGCCCATTTCCCATCTGCTTCTCTTTCCCCTGTTGCGGTTGACCCTACATCCTCATCAAAAGGCTGTTTATGGCTTCCACCATCTCTTCTCAAATGGCAACCACAGCATCTTCAACTGAATATACTCTCAGAGATCTTGGGTAGTTCACTTCGATGAGTTCTTCACTGCTCCCCTCCGACAGGTATGACTTCAATGCCCTTGCTATCTTCAAAGGTAGAAGAAGGTTGACTTATAATTATTTATATAAAGAAAGTCGAGGTGAATAAAGAGCTAGAGTTGATACCCACAAGCTCGCCTACGCTCGAGAGTGAGTGAGACCAGATAAGAAGCAGGGGCTTAATAAAAGAAAAGTCACATACACCTACAAGTATAAGTAATGTATACTATTACAAGAACATGCAATATACCCAGATCAGGGAAGCGGCTAAGGACCGGGTATCAGGACAGGGATTCAGGACGGGGAGATAGTCTATTAGAACACTATCATCATATAATAGGACACGCATCAACATCGGTAGGGGAGAACAAAAGAACTGTCAGGAACCGGCACAAGGACACAGGCTATAGTTACACAGATCATGCAAAAGGACAAACACACTATTAAGGACTGGAATGGGATTCAGGACTGGGACTCCTAAATAATGCCCAAATATCACTAAAAACTCATACAAAGTACAACCCACTATTAAGGACAGGGACTGGGAATACCCAAGCAGAAACCTTTTCCAGCCGTTGATGCCCCACATCAGGCACCACCTGTGGGAGGTCAAGTGGCATTGAGGAGATCAAAAAGAGAGAGGGCCATTTCTGATGATGACGTTGTGTATCTGCATGAGGACGGTACACTTGTAGATGACCCGTTTTCACAAGCCGGTTTTTATTCCTCGAGGTGGTATGATGCAATTAAGGAGGATATGAACTTCATGGACAAGAATAAGGTTTGGTTGATGAGAGTTGCCTGAAGGAGCCATGCCGGTGTCAATTGAGAAGACGGTCTCCAAAGAAATGTTGGATGATTTATCCCTCGGTGGAAGTGGCAATACATGCCCTCCCGACCGACTTCTTATAGGTACTTGATGGGAGGAAGCTCTCTATTTCGATCAAAGACCGGTAAGTCTACCCGAAAGGAAAAGCTATCCTTCGTTCTTTTACGTCGATAAGCTTAACCCGATTCTCTTTCTATTGGAAATGGAATTGAAGTGAAGGCCCAAGACTTCCACTTCTTCTCTATCATTCTCTCTCTCCCTCTTGTCCTTCGAACCCTCTGCGTTGGTTCCATCTGTGGCTGGCTCCCAGCCTTTCACCTTTCAGTCATAGCTTGCCTCAGCTCACCCTGCTCTCGACGCTCTCCTCTAAGCTCTGGATCGTCGACTTCTATCAATCAATTGGATTGGATCTTCTTATCCATGGTCATCAATCTGATTCTTCACCCTGTGGGAACAGTCTTCATGGTGGTACCAGTGCGTATATCTGTAGATGGGGCCATCGGATCCCACCCTCGATCTGTCATCCTCTCTTCTTTTCCCAGCTTTTAAAGCATTCGATCTCTCGTGAGCAAACCCTCGTCAGAGAAAGGGGGGCGGGAAGCCAGCGTGCGATTCCTAGGTTTGATCTCCCTTGCTCTCTTCTCTCAGAGTCCCCGCTAGCTTGAAAGCGTTCATTCAATCTCCCTCCCTACGCAAGGCAACCGATCGATGCACTTGTGGTTTCGATCGAATATGAATCTGTATATAAAACGATTCTCGCTGGAGACTCGGGTGGGGCACTTGCTCTCCACTGGCGGCTGGATGAAAGAAAAGACGTACCCATCAAGTTGACCTAGGTTGGGATGCCATCCATCGAACTCAAGCTAGAAATCTTCTTTCGATGCGAGTCTATCAAATGTTTAGCCACATCCGCAGCGCCCCGGTCAGTGGAGTCAATGGGTTCATCGATCATCAGCCTTATGTCCCTCCCTTCTTTCTCTTCTATCCGTTCCAGCTCTTCTTCCGGTCCGGGCATTAGCCAGTCAGTATTGTACAGGTCCTAGAGTCAAGTGAGGAATGAGAGGTACTCGCTCTTATCCTCGTCTCGTCTCAAGTAGAGGTGTTACAGGGAAGGGTGTTAGCAAGCTGAAAGACCGGTTAGAGGGGAGTTAGCAATCCAAGCTCAGTAGGGGAGTTCGCAATGCAAGCTCAGTAGGGACCGGTTAAGAGATGTTAGCGGTCTCCGAGCTGAGTATACTATTTAGTACCAGTCTTTGAGGGAGCTAGAAAGGATGAGTAATAACCGGTAAAGAGAGGAAAGCGAGAACGACCACCCATCAAAATCATCATTAAGATGATGCGCCAATAATCGAAGAATGGGGGCAAGACAAATTGCCAGACAATGGCAAGTGCTTGAGAAGTCGCTGGGTAAAGAAGGGGCTGCTATCGAATCTAGCTATCCGGAAGTGACATACTTAAGATAGGAATGAATAGAAAGAGAAAGAGAATAGGCGGAGAGGGAGCTTTCTGCAATTGAATCAGCTGGGAACAAATCCCCTGCTAGTCGGAGGAAAAAGACGGTCCATAAAGAATACGTTCTTAGAATAGGGTGCTGCTCATTCTCACTTGAAAGAATAGGTTGGAACTTATTTGAAAATCAGTTAATTCCTTAAAATAAGTGGCAGCTTATTCTCATAAAATAGGTTGTTGAAATTCCGACTTTTTCTAAGGGATGAAAAGAATCTCTCTTCCGTGACCGATTGGTATCCTAGCTCTTTCATGATCCGCTGCAATTCAATTATCCGCTGTTTGTAAGATCGATTTTGAATTCGTAATTAAGAGCTAGAATGAGTCAATGCGCATTGCCAGTAAGCACTAAGAAAGCAGATATCCGCTATCTATTAGCTGGAAGCGCAACCCGTATTCCCAATTGCCACCCGGAAAGCGAACTGTATTGGCGTAGCCTTTGAGTTTCACTGGCATATCCTATTTTGAGTTCTAGTGCTAAGCCCATGGAGTATATTAGTACCAGTCATTTTCCTTCTGCTTTTGATTCCGGATATTGACATTGAAGCATTCGTGGGAGTATCATTAGGAGGAGTATTTCAACTCCTTTTTTCTAAAGGACCTATCAGTTCAAAGCTAACGTGCCTAGAGCACATCGAAGTTTTCCTAATACCATTCCTACCGTGGAGTGCCTAAGAATACTATCGATACTCACAGGCATAAGATAAGGTATCGACAGGATCTGCCGTGCCACCTATCCGTGGAATATATTGTGCATGTCGGTCTTCGCCTTCCAAGGAGTCTCTTTCTACAAAAGCCAGTTCGTTTTCATCCCGCTCGGCGTAAGCCAGCAGGAAAGGAATAGAGTTTTGTCTCGACAAGGATGCTAGCGCTCGCGTCGAGTTTTGAAGCGTCGCTTGCTAGGATTGAGCAGCGTCGAAGCGAGTACAAAGTCGACGTGTATTGTCTTACAGTGCTTTACCTTTGCACCCTTTTTGGTGTTAGGCTCGTCCGGCAAGGCCTCTCAGTCTGCCGATGCTGGGAACAGATTGGTCCTTGGTACGGATCAAGCAGCGAAAGGCCGATCCCCATCAGAGCAAGGGCGTTTGGTCTTCAAGTCAAAGACCACGCCCTCTCCTTCGAATCAGAAAGAGAGTCCCACCCATTTCTCATCATGTTGAATAATCCCGAGCTCTACTTTTTGAGTACAATTGGCCCCTCCCGGATCTCAGAGGGCCCGACATTGTTCTGAATGAGCCAAGCGCGTTCGACGTGCCCGACGATCAGCGCTATATCCTTTTCGACGACCGCGGGAAGAGTTTATGGTGATCCGCGCATTGGGACTCTCCCTCAAAAGGAGATACAAGCCGAAGATCTAGAAAGATATAGCCCGCTGTACCGAGGCATCATTGATCGTTGGGGGTTTGATTCTGACAATCCACCGACATCAGTGTATGGGCCATTGACTCCCGTCCCTCCTGGCACTGACGTTGTGTTCCGACCGCCCAGTAGCAAGCTCGGGCTGGGGGCAAAACCTGAAGGTGAGGAAGACGAATTACGTTTTTTCATCTTATTACGCAGCACCGGTGGGAACCTCCGCTGATGAAGGGGAAGAGGTCTCTAAAAAAAAAGCCATATCCGAGCTTCCGGACCCGGTTTTCAAATTCTTCAAGGCAAGGGTTTATCATCTCATTGCAAGGGCCTCCACAAGTATGGTCCCTCATACTTATGTGACTTTTATCAAAGACTTCTTTATTCATGCAAATTCCATTGTTCTACCAAACAATCCTGTGCCCGACCGTCGTGTATGGAAGCACACTCTCTCTTTCGGGTGATTTCACAGTGCACTCCGCCTGGGAGGTCATTCGAAAGAGGCGATAAAAAGCGGCCAGCATTATTTGGCAGAAGGGACTCCATCCCAGAATTGCCTCTCAGGCTCCTTTTACTGCTAATGCTGCTGCTCAGGCTGGATCGACAGTTTTCGATTTGACAGTCTCGGAAGATACCACCGCTGATCGTGATTTGCAAACCACTTCTCGCCGGACACTGAGGGCTAAGAGGCGGAGGGAAGAGCGTACTGAAACCGCCATGGGTGAGCCTGCATCGAATCTTCCGGTGGGAATAAGAAAGCTCGATCTAGCAGTTTTGGTACTTCTATTAATTGTTTGGGTGGGCCGCCGCCGAGTTGGGCGTGTGGTTAGGAAACCTTCGCTCACTCGGCTTATGGATCATGACCATTGCCTAGGAGGCTAAGAGAAGGGAGGGGGCTAAGAAAAATTGGATACGGGAGTGAATTCGACAGCAAGCCCTGGAATAATTGGAATTCTCTATTGAGAATCGTCATTTGAAACTTAAGGGCACGCTGATCGATCTTATTGATCGTCGATCGCGCTTCTGTGCCTTCATCTCAATACTCTACCGTGAAATTTCAGTGAGGGAGCCCCAGCAAGGAGATCGGACAAAGAGCATAAAGAAGCAACAGCAAGCAAGATCACGGGAGTGAGAGGAGATGAGAATACGAGGGAGTCAGCAACGGATGAGCGCGAAAGCGGTAGCGCAGCCGAGCAGGCTGAAAAGCCTAACTCGCGCGCGTCGAGTTTTTTCAGCTGCTCCAGGTGTTCCCGATTTTGAGTTCCAAAACTCATGTGTCTGGACGATAACATGAACTGTTTTTATATACGATTAACGCTTTCATACCAGGTATCATGCATGGGTATTATGTGAGCGGCCTAGCGGCGATGAAGAAGAGAAGAGTTAGTAGAGGTCAAACACTAATACGCTGGTTGCATGTCTTGCGGCCTCCGCCACAGCTTCACCGCGTACTCCTTCATTCTCTTCCTCCTCTGATAAAGCATACTCATCCTTTCTTTCCTCCTAATTTCCTTCTGACGGCGGAGACTAAAACTCCTCGACGTTCTATTTGGCTGGCATTCTTCCTCCGCTTCCACAAGAAAGTGCTTAACTCTTCGTCGCTAGTAGCGCGGGATTCCACCGCTGAACTTTAGTTAAGGCCCCGTCGCTTTATTGCCTCTTCCCTTCCCCGCGGGAGAGCTGAAACCGTCGGCCGCTGATCCTACGTACTGATGGCTCTAGCCCGCCTCCCTCTAATCCAGTGACCTGGAAGTCCAGTTGCTTTCTCCTCGCTAGAAGAGCCACGGGGTTTTTTACCATAAATCATGAGTTCAGGACTCGTGCTGGTATGAAGCTCTTACCGCTGCTTCCCCGGTAATAGGGATATATATATATATCTTCCTCAAACAAAAAAGCTTGTCGTATTGCCAATCCCATGGAATCGGGCCCGATGCGCCCCCTAGGCTAAAAGTTTGCTACTGCATGTGGCCTACTTCAGCTTTAACTACTAAAAAAGTGTTTGAGTGCGTGATATAGCGCGGGGGTGGCAATAGTGCTTCGTTTTAGTGCTGCTTTAGTGAAGGCAATTGAGCCTGTTAGCGGCCGCTACAATTGTAGCGATAGTCGGGCAGCAAGCGCTCGTGGCGAGTGACCTTGATAGCCAAGTCACAGAGATCATTGAATTGCTGGAGCGCAGTGTAGTTTTCTTCGCTGGGCTCGACGGTTCGTGGTCAAGACCGATAACGTGGCTACGAGCTATTTCCTTACTCAGAAGAGAGCCCCAAGCGGGCACGGCGGCA